>JAABKJ010004559.1:0-24202 GCA_011634705.1 Andricus grossulariae
GGGGGGGGGGGTACGCGAAAAACTACAGTGGGTGTCTGATTGGGGGGAGGGGCTTCAGTGGAAGTGACGTTACGAATTTAGATAACAATAGTTTACAAAATTAGAATTTTTTTCTGTACATCACATCCTAATATGATTTTTTGATGTATACTGACCCACTAAACACGAAAAGCACACACACAAATGTTTTTATGGAAACGTTTTCGAGATATCAATTTTCAAATTTTTTTTTTATTTTCAGAGTTGTTTCGACGTTGTTGAGTACATCTCAAATTCTAATTGACCGATTTCCCTAAACTAGGACTCAAATTAAAGGCAACTGAATTCTGTACAACTTTCTATGCTCAAATTTTCAAATCGGTTCAGTAGTTCAGATGCTAGCGATTTTAAAATGTTGGAAAAGTTGTATTTTTTGGCAAAAAACGAGGTCGACAATTCACATATCTTCTTGGGAATCTTCAACTGTGAAGTTTAATTTTCTACAAAATTATTGAATTTTTAATCCAAAAAAACGAATTTTTATAAAATTTTCTGAATCCAAAGCTAAAAAGATGAATTCATAAAGAAGAAGATTACTTTTCTACCCAGACAGAACAACGAAACAGTTGAATTTTTCCACAAAAACTATAAATTTGCACCTAAAAAGGTAATTTTCTAACAGTAGTTAATTTTTAAAATAAATAGTTCAATTTTTAACCAAAAAGTTAAATGTACAACTAAGAAAGATAAGTTTCAAACCAAAAATGAAATGGTTACATTTTGAGGTAAAACATTAATATTCAAAAAACAAAAGAGATTTTTCTACCAGTTAAGTTGAACGCAAGAAGACGAATTTTTAACAAAATAGTTGATTCCACAACCAAAACGATGAATTTTCAGAAAACAAGATTAATTTTCTACCCAAAAAGACGAATTTTTGACAAAATAGATGAATTTTCAATGAAACAGTTGAATTTTGTCACTGAAACTATAAATTTTCAACCAAAAAGTTAATTTTCTATCAAATAGTTGATTTTTCAAATAAATAGTTTGACTTTTAACCAAATAATTTAATTTTCAACCAAAAATTGATAGTTACATTTTCAGCTTGAAACATTGATTTTCAACAAAAACTTAATTATCTACTGAGTAGTTAATTTTTTAAATAGGTTAAATTTCATCTGAATAGTTGAATTTGCTATTAAATTAGTGGCATTTTCAACCTAATAGTTGAATTTTAAACTAGAAAATATAAGTTTTTATCAAAAAATGGAATAGTTACATTTTTAGTTAAAAAAATTAATTAAGATGAATTTTTGAAGCAGAAGAATAATTTTCTACCCAAGAAGATTAATTTTTAACAAAACAGAGGAATTTTCAACAAGTCAGTTAAATATTTTAACCAATACCAAATAGTTGAATTTTCTACCAAAACACTTGAGTTTTGAACCCAATAATTCAATTTTTAACTAAAAAAGGAAAGTTTCCAAACAAAAATATAATTGTTACATTTTTGGCTTGAAATATTAATTCTCAAAACAAACAAAAAATGTCTACAAGTTAAATTGAACAAAAAAATGAGAATTTTTAAAACAATAGTTAAATCCACATCCAAAAAGATGAATTTTCTAAAAGACAAGATTAATTTTCTACCCAGCAAGACGAATTTTCAACTAAATAGATGAATTTCAAACAAAACAGTTGAATTTTCGAATCAAAAAGGTCTACCCACAATCAAAAAGAGGAAAATCAAATCTCTATCCCAAAAGGCGAGTTTTCAACAAAATACATGCATTTTTTGCAAATCAGTTGAAATTTTTACCAAAATAGTTAAAGTTTCTACCAAATAGTTGAATTTTCTACAAAAATAGTTGAATTTGCAATCAAAAAGATAAATTTTCGAAGAAGAAGATTAATTTTCTACCAAAAAAGACGAATTTTCAACAGAATAGATGAATTTTCAACAAAAAAAGATAAGTTTTCAACCAAAAATATAAGTTACATTTTCAGCTTAAAAAAATAATTTAACATAAAAAATAAAACAAAAATAAAAAGAAAGTAGAATTTTGAATTTAAAGTGCCTCTTACAGTAATTCGCTGACTTTAAACGATTTTTTGAAAATCCCTGACCTACGGGCACCCAAGTCCATAAATCTTTTACTCGCAAATTTCGAACAGGCTTCGCAGTCACAGAATTTTTTTAGATGTTCAGAGAGGTCAAAGAATGATGGCTGTGAAGACATGAAAAATCGAAGTATTTCGAGCGTTTTCTTAAATTGTACAGGAGGTTCTAATTCAGAATTCAAACGATAATAATAAAGTGTAAACATCTTGAGTTTATTGCAGTACAGCGATAAAAAAATGTTCTTCGCAGCAGTCAAAGGAGTCGAAATAATGCACATATTATCATACTCGCGTTATTTTTATGTTAAAAACATTCATGGAAATACTGTCAAAGCCTAACTCTAACTTCTATTTTTACAGACGAAGATTCATTTAATTAGAGTAATTATATTTTATCGCGTTACATTCTCTTCGTGCCCCTCTACCTGGCCAATGTCCATAATTGGCTTAGGTGATAGTAAAAATTCGAATATTAAATTATAAAAACTAGTCTAACTTACCTAATGCGTTGTTCACTTAATTTTATTTATACATCATGACATCGGGAGACTGGTACATGCACATGTACGCATCGCAAAAAAGACGTTTTGCATGCTCTGGTAGCATTCGATCGTCAGTCACTTTCGACAACTCGTTGGCTCCTTCCTCGCTCAACCAATATGGAAAGTCGGGACATGGTACCATTTCGGGTATATTATAGCCATTTTGTTCTCCTGGAATCGAAAAAAAAAATTAATTACCGTTAGACCTGAGGTGGATTTTTTGGCGGGTAAAAAGAACCAATAAGCGAGAGTGCGTTTATTTTCAGACCGAGAATTATTTTTTTTTTTAAATCAGGATGCCTCAAATCCTAAAAAAAATACCCTGACAATTCGAGGGTTTTCCAGGTATAATTTTTCTTCATAAGAAGCCATTCAAATATTAATAAAAATGTTTCAAAATTTGGACTACACTAAAATGCTCTAAAAAGAGGGGAAATAAGGAGATTTATCACAAAAACAAGGGAATCAATTCTGTTAGATAAAATTAATTCATAAATTCTTCATATTTAAAGTAGAAATATTGCACTTTTAGCAAAATAAATGCATTTTTAACCAAATAGTTGAATTTTCAAGAACAAAAAACAACGAATTTGCACTAAAAAAGATCAATTTTGAATCAAAAATAGAATAATTACATTTTAAGTTGAAAACATTAATTTTCTAAAACAAAAAAAAAAGCTTATTTTGAACATAATAGTTAAATTTTCAACCAAAGAGATGAATTTTCAACTAAAATGATGAATCTTCAACAAAAATTGAATTTTCAACAGAGTAGTACAACTTTCAACACAAGTACTTGAATTTTCAACCAAAAATTATGAAATATTAACAAAAATGTAATAGTTGATATTTCAACCAAAATGATTTTAATTTTAAATCAAAAACAGCTCAATTCAACCAAAATATAAGAATTTTCCGGCGCCATAGTTGAATCCTCAACCAAATAAGATAAATTTTCAAACAAAAAAAAAAACGAAATTTCAACAAAACAGTTGAATTTCCAACCAAAATTGGAATAGTAAACGTTTAAACTAAAAATAATTACCATACAAAAAATCGGAATATGTATATACAATTTCCTAAGTTTTATATAAATCATGTTTTCCCAGTCTTTGTAAATATCTAACTGGGTAAAAATGGTTATATTAATATCTAAAATTAAATAATTGTTTTTTTGTTTGTAAAAGTAACTTGATAAAAGTAGAAGTAATTTTTTCAAGGTACACGTCTTTAACCATTTAATTAATGTGTTAAATTTAGCAAGCTTTGACAAATGATTACAAGATATTTATAGATATATTAATTATCATAAACGAATAATTAAATAAATTAATAATCATACTAAAAACACTATTAATTATTTCTCAAATTTGTTTCTGAAGCCCATGAATTTGAATAATAAATCAAACAAATTTTTATCTTGATATTTAAAATTCAGTGCATACTTAACATATTACTACTTTGAATAAAAGATATTTTCCTGAGGTTACTAAAAATTATAATTACAAAGAAGTTTAATTTAAATCGCCTAAATCCAATACAATAAAAGTTAAAAATAGATTGATATTTGATATATTGATATTTAATTTTATATTTCAATTTTAATTGAACATTCAACTATATGGTTAAAAATATAAGTCTTTTGTTGAAATATTGTCTCTTTTGATTGAAAGTTCAAATATTTGGTTGTAAATGCAAATTTGGTTGAAGGTTATTTTCATTGTTTAAAATTCAACTATTTGGTTGAAAATGATATATTTTTTTTAATTCGCCTTTTCTGGTTGATAATTTCAACTGTCTTCAAAAAATTCGTCTTTGGGTTGAAAATACAACAATTTCGTTTAAAATGCAATTGTTTGTGGTTGAATTTTAATCATTTTTGTTTCAAAATTCGACCATTTTGTTAAAAATTCGTCTTTGTAGGTACAAAATTGAACTATTCATATTTTATGGTAGAAAATTCCACCTTTTTGGTTGAAAATTCATCTTTATTGGTTGAAAATGAACTTTTTTGTTGAAAATTCAACTGTCTTCTAAAAGATTCGTCTTTTTTGTCTCGAAAATTCTACTATTTGATTTAAAGATAAACTATTTTATTTAAAGTTCGACTCGTTTTATTGAAAGTCCAACTATTTGGTTGTAAATGCAACTGTTTGGTTAAAAATTTATCGTTTTGGTTGAAAATTAATTTTTTTGTTGAAAATATACCTTTTCAGGTTAATAATTCAACCGTCTTCTAAAAAACTGATATTTTTTGCTTAAAAATTCGACTATTTGGTTGAAAATGCAACTGATTGTAGTTATTTAATTTTTTGTTTGTTCGGAAATTCATCTTTGTTGGTTGAAAATTCAACTATTTCGTTATAAATTAAAGTACTTTGTTAGTCATATTTTTTGGTAAAATATTCCACTGTTTTGTTGAGCATTCGGTCCTATGCATAGAAAATTCATCTTTTATGGTAGAAAAGTCATCCATTTTGGTTGAAAATTGATCTTTCTTGGTTGAAAATTAAATTTTTTGTTGAAAATTTAACTATTTTGTTTAAAGTTCGACTCTAATTATTTAAAGTCCAACTATTTCGTTGTAAATATAACTTTTTGGTTGTAAATTAATTTGTGTTTGAACATTCAAATACTTGGTTAAAAGTTCATCTTTTTTGGTTGAAAATTAAATTTTTTGTTGAAAATGTACCTTTTGTCTGAAAAATTGATCGTCTTTGTTTGAAAATGCAACCATTTCGTTATAAATTCAATTATTTTATTAAGAATGTCAACTATTTTCTAAACCATTCAACTTTTTAACTTAAAAGCTTAATTCTTTTGTTCAAAATTCGTCTTTGGGTTGAAATTTCATGTTCTTTCGTTGAAAATTCAACTATTTAATTGAAAATGCAATATAGTTTGAATTTAAAGCATTTCGTATGGAATTAAATACGGTATCTATGTATATTAATTTTATTTAAAAGAATTTATTCCCCTATTTTCATTAAAAATCATCCTATTTCCCCTGTTTTGAGAACACTTTGGGCTCTGTAGTCTGTAAAAAGTATTTTCATTCGTATGAACGAGAAAAAATGCTAAAAAACGGGAATTTTTTCAACGATAAAAGTGGCGACATTTAGTTTGAATACTTAAAGCTTGTGAAATTGATACTTTATCATTTTGTATCTTCCATTGTGAGATTAAGTTTTTTTCGAAGCCTTCAGAATTAAACCTATTTAGATCAGAAGGTTTCCATGATAAAACTTGTTCATTATCAAACGATTGAATTACAAGTTTTGGAATTAACTTTTTTTTTAAAGCTTTAATTTGGCAAGTTGCAAATTCAGAAGATAATTTTCAGTACAGTTTGTTTTACTTCAAATGAAAAAATCTTCAGCTTTAACAGTGTGAACTTTTTAACTGCAATGACCGAGAAACATTTTTACGAACCGGGAAAACAACCGGGTATTTTTCCCCGCGAGAAAAGTGGCCATCCTGGTAAAATTAATGATTAAAAAAAAAATACCGTTTCGATCCGCCATGGAATCGAAGAAACACCAAGGGGCTTCGGATCCAGGGCCACATTTAACAAATGAAACATAGTGTGATGTTTCGATGCAAACTACAGCAAAAAGTTCCAGGTATAATCGAGGGACGGAACAATGTTCTTGCAGAACGGCGTAATCCATTGGAATTGTAAGCTTCTTCGGTTTATGATTGACTCTTCTTTCATGGAGGTGAACCTAAAAGGTTTTAAGTATGTTATTACAATTATTTGGCTTTTTACACTAAATCTATATTTTAAATTGAATGAAACCGTGATTACCTTTTCAAGACAAGCCGCGCAGAAAGCTATGCTTTCCAGGCCCTCTCCACATTCACCATAACATTGTTTGCACTCATAGACTGCCAAATTAGAACAAACTGTACACTGCCTTGGAGCTGCAATAAGAATTTTAGTATCATCGTTACACGGATCACAGCCGTACAGTAGTTCAATTTTAGGTAAAAAGCGGATTTTTTCGGAAAAAGAGAATTACGTTTCTACTCATTTTTGTGCTAAAATTTTGTTGTTGCTCGTTTTAAAAAATCTGTTGAAAAGTTTAGCACTTTCTACCGATAAAAATATACCAGAAAAAGATTCAAGAAGTAATTTTTAAAACACAAAAATGACTGAAATCTTACTTTTTCTGTTTTTGTCCTTCGACGTTTAAGTTTGTTATAACAATCAACTTCAAATTAATTATACGTTAGTAACATACATTTGGGGATATGCCGTTTTACGTATTTTATTACATATTTCAAAATTATTAAAAATTCCTCATTATTTATCTCAGGCATCACAGCCTTTCTTCCATTAAAAGTTCATTATTTCTGGTTGAAAAGACTACTATTACATTTTTTTAGAGGATTCATATTTTTTGGTTGACAATTTTATTCTTTGGTTGAATATTTAATAATTTTGTTGAAAATTCGCCTTTTTTGGATGAATTCAACTTCGTGCATTTTAAATTAAAATCCAACTACTTGGTTCAAAGTTGAACTGTTTTGTTAAAAATTCAATTTTTTGGTTGAAGATTCGTAATTTAGTTGAAAATTCTTTCTTTTTTTTTTTGGTTATTGACACTTTGTCTTTTTGGGTTGAAAATTCAACTTTTTTGTGTAAACAATTCAACTGTTTTGAATACAATTCATCTTTATGGCTTGATATTTCAACAATTTGGATGAAAAATGAATTATTTTCTGGAAAAGTCGTTTTTTTATGAATGTAACTGTTTTTTATTTTAAATTAAACCTTTTTTCGGTTGAAATAACAAAATTATTACATTTTTCGTTGAGAATTCATCTTTTTTGGTTGAAAATTCAACTAGTTTGTTAAAATCCATTTTTTTGTTTGTTTAAGATTCATAATTTTAGTTGAAAATTATGTCTGGTTCAAAGTGTAACATTTTTGTATAAAATCCGTCTTTTTGGGTTAAAAATTCAACTATTTGGGTAGAAAAATCAACTATTTATTTGAAAATTAACTTTTTTTGACAATTAATATTTTACGGTTGAAAATTCAACTGTTTTGTAGAAAAATCGTCTTTTTGGCTTGATAATTCCACAATTTTGTTGAAAAGTCGTTTTTTTTTTGGATATATGCAACTGTTTTTTATTTGAAATTAAATCTTTTTTGATTGAAATATCGAAACTATTATATTTTTCTTAGAGAATTCACATTTTTTGTTGACAATTAAGATTTTCGGTTTGAAAATTCGTCTTTTTGGCTTGATAATTGCACAATCTGGTTGAAGAATAAACTATTTTGTTGAAAAGTTATCTTTTTCGAATGAATTCAACTGTTTTTATTTGAAATTAAATATTTTTTGGTTCAAATATCAAAACTATAACGTTTTTCGTTTGGAATTGATTTTTTTTTGTTAAAAATTCAACTACTTAGTTCAAAGTTGAACTATTTTGTTAAAAGTTCATTTTTGTGGTTGAAGATTCATAATTTCAGTGGAAATTTTTGTTGTTGTTGTTGAAAATCTATTTTATTGAAATTTTGTCTGTATGGCTTGACAATTCTACAATTTAGTTGAAAAATAAACTATTTTGTTGAAAAGTCGTCTTTTTGGATCAATGCAACTGTTTTTATTTGAAATTAAATATTTTTTTGTTGAAATATCAAAACTATTATATTTGTCTTTCAGAATTCATCTTCTTGGTAAAAATTCAACTGCTTGTTTCAAAGTTGAACTACTTTGTTAAAAATGCATTTTTGTTTTTGTTTGAAGATTGATTATTTTTAGTTGAAAATTAATTTTTTGGTTAAAAATGCCATATTTTTACTTGAAATACAGTAAAGTCTCCAACATTTCAGCGTCCTTGAAACGTAGGGATTCGTTATTTTCAATGATGGAGGGGGCCCCACCCTTACCGCGAGTGGGCAGTTTATTTTTATCGAAGACGCTCATTGGCTACCTCGTTTTTGTATCGATGCGCTGCCGGTCGCTACTTTTTCAGCTTCTGGTCCACGCAGTTTCTCAGGGAGTAGGGCAAGAGGCGGTTGCGACTCTCGCCTCGGAAGGGCCGAGTGCACGAGTAGTCAGTCACGTAAAACGGTTCAGGCAGTCTCGGCTTATTGCGCAGTTTAAAAAGTCGCGGTCCGTTAGTCTTTGTTGGCGTTAGTGTTTTTGTTGGCGTACGACAATTCGCCAACTAAAAATCAATATTATAGAATCAAAACATGACGCAAATATTTCGCGGAATAGTGAGTTTTGTGGCATGACGTCGATAGGTGGAAATGCCAGCCGTCAAGAAGGTTAGTACATGGTACTGCAACTGCATACGACTTTTTGGAGAAAATCTCCGAAACGTGAAGGCAAGTTATAAAGGTCTGCATAGTAATCTTTTCAAGTGTAGAATGCATTTGCGAAATTCTGTTTCTTCATCCTTTTATCGGTTGAAGACCTTTCAGTTTCACGAAATACAAGCAACTGTCCGAAATTTGAGGTTAGAGTACCACTAACCTGACATTTAGGATATTTTATTTTATTTCGTGAAACTGAAAGGTCGTGAATCGACAAAAGAATAGAACATGACTGAGAAAATAGATTCTACACTTGAGAAATATTTCTATTTGTACATTTATGCGTTTTGCGTTTATAATATTTTCTCGAAAACCTCGTGCGACGTATTCCCAGGACGTCGTGAAACAATACTCAATTCAAGTTGTCCCGCTCTTCGGGTATCTTTTTTCATTGGTCAGTCACAGACGTGGAGGATAGTGTATATGGACCGTGATGAGAGTTGACGGAAATGCGTAATTTGAAATAACCGTATACGGGAGGCTTGAAATGTTTGGGTCTTGAAATAATGGCGTCTTGAAATGATGGAGACTTTATGTACTTGTCCTTCTCCTGCCTACGTAGATATTTATAAGAGTAAGAGAGACGTGACGCGAAAATTTAATTTAATAAATGAAACCTGAGAAACATAAAAATTGATATAAAATCCATCAATACTGAAAGCATCTTTATGATTTTGGGAGATTAGGATGCCTTAGACATGATAGCATATGCATAAACACTTTGACAAATATTACTTTGAGCATTAAAAATATCACAAGTCTTGTTTTTGGTTTATCAACTAATTACGAAATTCTGAGCACGTTATCGGCTGAAAATGTTGAGAATATGCACTTATTAATGAGTGATGCCTTTGCCCTTAATCCCTCGAAAGTACCGAATTTGACGTATAAATCCGACCGAAAACCACTTTCCAACATGTTCTCCACATTTTATTCATTATCTACACTGAAATATCAATAAGTGGTTTAAACTAATTAAAAATGTTGTGTAACACGCCAAGCGTGACGCCGAACATCAGTCGCTCCAAAAATGCGTTTCGGATGTCGGGTGTTTTCGCTCGACGTTCGGTAGAGGTCGTGCCGCAGCCAATTCTGTTTGACATTCTGGAGTGTCGAATTGACTATACTGATAGTGAGTCTAAATCACCTGTGGCTATTCAAACAGACTATAAAATTATGGTTTGCCTGACTATGGAGAAAAAATTGTGGATGGTACTTGGTACTATCTAGAAATTCAAACTGGCCATCTAAATTTTGACACTTCCAGTTTGACTACCCATTTTTCTCCGTGTAGATCAAGACAAATTTTAAATGCCAAATAATTATTTATATTTATTTATTATTTAAATAATACAATGTATACTCATATATTAACTGAAATTATATTAACTTACGTTAAAGATTATATTTACATATGAGCGTAACAGTCTTCGTACGAGACATTTCTCATTGCTAGAAGTATTTATTACCCTTTTCAATCATTGTTATTTTGAACGTTTGTCTATACCTCCATTTTTTCAATCAAAATATTCAGCGTAACTCCTGCCTTTTCGTCTTCGTCACTTTTGGAAAATAATTTCTGGAATATTAACCATCCTCCATATGCTGAAATTGGGTACACCAAACATACAAAATTAAACAATTAAACGATTAACCTTTTTGTAATTGAATATTTTCTGAATCAGTGGTTAAATAATTTTAATTTTGGTACGTTTTAGACTTGCACTAACAAATGAAAATTTTTTGAATTGCATCGATTAAAATTGTTACGTTCAATGTTTAATTTCATAACACTATGAAACTTTACCTGTTCAAGGCTTTCTATTTTTATACAATTCAGTTACAAATTGTTCAACTTTGAATATTTAATTTCAAATTGTTCATTTCAAATGAAAAGTAAAATATTGCTAAATATTGAAAAACAGTTCTTTTTTGTAATTAACAAATGACAAATTGAATGGATTAAAAATGGAATTTTTCAGAGACTGAAAGAATATTCGAATAGTATTTTCAATTGAACACAGGCTTTCAATTATGAATGAATAAAAATTTGTAACCGAAATGATTTTGAATATTACATTATATCAAATGATATGAAATTTATAATTTTTGAAGATATTGAATGGAAATTGCTCCAAATTTCGAAAAACTAACTATTAGAATGTTACAGATGATTAATATAGGCGCCCGAATATTTTTCAAGCAAAATACCACAGAATGCTTGCTCCATGCGATTTTCGTGTCTTAACACAATTTTCAAAAATTTTGAGTTTGAAAGGATTTGACACGATGAGGGATTAGGACCGTAATCGCAAATGCAATAGAATTGTAAGCTCATTACTCAATATCCTTCAAGTATTTCTTTATCTATGTAATTTGTAATTTAGCTGAAGATGGTCGTTGGATTCAACGTTAAGAAGTACTTCGAACTCAGCATTACAAATTTCTATTGAAACGGAATCTCTTATTTGAAATGCAATAGGGTAAATTTTGTTGACTGGCGTTATCCATTCAGATAGGTAGGAAGTATCCACTTCGTACCACTCTCCCCAATATAGTTATTAATATGAATATGATTGAAGTTTTCATTTGATTTGTTTTGATTATGCTTTCCCACCTGAAGTGATATGCTCAGTTCAGCGACTCGTGCAACCTCAAATCGGCTCTTCTAGTGCAGATAGAAACGCAGAATAATCCAAGATTTCAGCTAAGGAAATCAAAGAACCTCCAGGTTCGTGTATTCAGATCACCCAGGGTCATATTTCCAGGTCCTATTCAACGAACATTGGATTGGAAATATCTGGATAAGGAGGATGTACGGATAAAGGAGGGCGAGGGTTTGGTCAATACTCGTGAAAATTGGCTTCTAAATCTCGCGGCCGGAAATAACCCTCCTTCCAAACTCCGCTTTCCCCTCCCCACTTTTCTACAACGGGGCGCTCGGGGATGAGAAACTGCCGACTAAGGGCCATTGTCGTCGTCGTCAACGACGACTATAGAGCTACAGTGCTCATTCCCACCCTCCGCATCAGGAAAGTCCCCACGGAAACTTTACAGAACAGACTTTCATAAATTTCGTTCAATAAGAGACCAGAATAAAGAGAATATGAAAAGGGGACCTCGCGAAGGCAGTACCTCGTAGCCAGCATTGTCATCTTCGAATGCCGGCCTCTTCGCTCAACTTCCCTTTACTTGGCTTCCGCGGTACAAGCAATTATATATTTTCTTCCGAGATGATCATTTTGGACTCCTTAAGTTTTTTATCTCTATAGCGGAAGTACGTCTAAAACGACAAGTTTAGAATAGAAAAGAAGATTAGTTTTAAATATTTAATGTCAGGTAACAATAAATTGTGCTCAAAGTGATACTTTAATATATTTTAAACAGTTTTTGACCATGTTATAGACACATGTGTGACTAAAACGGCAGACTGAATTGAAAAATTAGAAACTGTTTCATTTTACGATATATTTTTACCACCCAAATAGCACAAGAGTTTGCGGCAAGCTTAGCTAACCCTTTCGATGCGACATTGAGAAGCTTACGTCGGAAGGTTCAGGCAAGCTTTCTGAAAATAAGGAAATGTCCGCGGTGCGACAATATTACACACACTACTACTTTCCAACCGAGGAATTCACGCACATCACCGTATGAGCATAACGCGATATCATCACTGTCCTAATACATTTTGCGATGAAAGTACAGTACCCTCCCACCTATCGCACTACCACGCTGAGAGAAAAATCAAGCTTTGAAAGGATGAACTTTCATGCTTTTGGAGCCTGTAATTTTTACATGCTTTCAAAGCATGCATTTCACGAGTTATATCAATGAATTCATCCGTCAAAAGCAAGAAATCTATTTACGAGATAACAGGAGGGCATACATGCTTCAGCAGCATGACCTTTGTCATCCAAAAGCACGTAGTCCAACCTTTAAACGCTTGCGATGAGTCCAAGCTTCAAACCCATGAACTTCTCTGTTTGGAACTATGAACTCGTGCGTTTCCCCTCCCTGCTCTCACGGCCTGGATACTCAAGGCAAGAATTTCACAGTTTAGAACCGTGAAAGTCTTGCTTTCAGGCGGTGAGCTATTTCATGCTTCTGCCCTGTGCTACTCATGGGATGTTTCCATCGATTCAAAGCTTGATTTTTCTCTCAGTGCACCTATCGCGACTTCCCCTACTCGCGTTGATCCTACTACCGACACATGCATGCGCACGCAATAAACAAAATCCTTGCGCGGAAACATTATTTAAAAAACAATGTTGACATTTGGTATAACATTTTTAATTAGATAGTTTCAATTGGTGAGTGGCTAGTAAATCTAGACCGAAAAAGAAAAACTTATTTTGATATAAGAACTTAAAGATAATTTATCACGTTAAAAAAGGAGAGGCCGTACTCGATATTGCAAGAGAAACCGGCACTCATATGAGTAATATTTATAGGTAAGGTTAAAAATGCAAGAATATATTTACAAATGAAGTTTAAATTAATATACTTTAATTTATTTATAATATATGCTAACAAAGAAAATAATAATTGAAAATCAACTTTAATATTTATTCTCAGAATTTAGCATTTTATGTTGCAGTGTTATTAAAGAATGATCAAGATAATCATAAGATACAAGTTATATTATATGGAAACACTTACATGCCAATTCAGAGTTTTCAAAATTTTTTTTTTTTTTTTCTGACTAAGACTTGCAACAAAACAGAAAGTTGTTTTAGAATTGGTATGCAAAATTAGCACAATAATCTCTGAATGTTCTCTGCTACTTGTTTACTGGACTGTCAAGTTTTTACCTTACATTTTTCGAATAGATTCGATTTTTTTAACCGTTCCTTCATTAGGAAACTTTCCTATAATTTTAATTTTAATTAAAAATTATGCAATTGAGAATATGGATTTAATAAGGGGACATATTATCAGCATTTTTCGGCTGAAGCGCAAATTAACTCTGACAAGCCAAAAAGAACAATTTTGTAAATATTGTAGGCGCCCTTATTCGATCCGGAGCATCAATTATAATTCGATTAACACTTAAAGTATTTTCTTTCTGAAAGTTTTTGAGTTTAGAATCTTGTACAGTTTTTGAATTAGAAATTGTTTATTCTTGAAGGTCGCAAATTAGAATAATTAATTATAACCGTTCCCAATAAAAAGGCTTGCATTGAAAAGTATTCAAAAATGTCCTCTTCAATGGTGACGTGACGACGATTGAATACTTTACGATACACTTTTGTCCTCGCGTTTTGAATACCCATAGCAGTATAAGTTGTCTTTTGAACTGAGTCCCTTTTTGTACCCAGTGGCGATAATGTTTTTCTTAATACTTTAGAACATTTTTAATCCCTTTTAAATTAGCACATATCGCTGTTATTATTTTTTTTTCGAGTAATAAGGAGGTTAAAGCACTTAAAAACACAGTATTAGGGTGGCGTCCCATGGCAGCGTCAAAGCCCTGGACATTTCGGCAAATGACAGTGTTTCTGAGGATTACTGGGAGAACGTCAATGACTGAAATATCTAGTGGTTTGATGTTTTGCGTTTTGTGCCCAGTTTGACGCTCCCATGGGATTCCACCCTAAGTCATATTAGTTTTAACATTCTGTACAAATGTTCCTCTCTTATGAAGATACATAAAACTTTTCTTATAGAACGTTTCTTTCTTTGCGTTGGAGCCCTTTAACAGTGAGTACATGTTAAATTTATAGCACAGTACTCTGCTGTTAGATTGTCGATAAATAGGATCCTACACCTACCATTAAATATAGAACTCTCCTATAAAAACATCTACTTACTGGTAAAGGCCTCAAACAGATCTATTATTATTATTAAACAACCTAACAATATATAATTCAAATAATTAAGGCTAAGCTAAAGTAATAAAATTTATTTTGTTATTAGAGACGATATTGAATTTGAACTTTCTCTTATAATTGGCGCACTCAAATTTGGTTTTTCAGAAGTAAAATTAAAAAAAAAGGAAGCCAAAGAGGTCGAAAAGCGCCCTCAAGGAAGGGTTTATTGCAATTATGTATGCCACGAGCTTATATCTAAACTTGGTGCTTCTAAAAAAAAAAATTTAGTGATCAACTCTTTCGTTTTTACGAAATTTGATTCTTCACTCGTCATTATTCGAATCTAAGACAAATCCAATTTCAGAAACTACTTGTATTACATAAATTTGGAGTTCCATACTAGGGTTGCTACAAAATCCCAATTTCAAACATCCCTGACTTTTCCTTGACCAATTTTTCTTGAACCAATCGGTCAACCAACCAGTCTGAAAAGGGGTGTCGTGGTGCCGATATCCAATGTGCAATACAATCTCGATCCACAGAAACTAGAGCCACTTCTTTGGCGATAAAATGATATTCGAGACATCGGAATCCTTGAATATATATCACGTAGTCCATATCCTATTCTTAATAAAAAAGTGTATGTGATGGAAGAGTTGACGACAAAGAGTTTAGGTGGACGATAAACGAGAAACCATTATGATGAAACTGATCAACATGACAGTGTCCGATTAAGTGAGCGCTGATAATAACTTGTTTGTTTGCTTAGGACTGATGCTGCTCGTCCACACAGGTGTTTCAGGAAGTAAAGTGATTTATAATCACAGATCCTGAGAACTGGACGTTAGATATTATCCTCTAAAGTCAATAATAACTTGTTTGGACGCGTCTATTTCTAAAACGTTATCATACTCAGCGTAAACAGGGCAGTTTATCGTCTTGGTGAGTGCTTCCTAAAATCTTACATCGATGCGAAAACTTCCATGTTTTACAAGATTCCAGTGAAAATGACAGCTTGCAGATAGGTCGGGTGTGAGATCAAATGCAAAAAAAAAAGTAACCATTGCCGTAATCATAACGGTCAATGTCATTACCCTCGTTAAGAAAATGATTACAATTCCAGAAAATAGAGTATGATAAACGTCCACATATAGATGCTCTTTCGTAAACTCTGGCTGTAATGGTTTTGAGGGAATTTGTTAGCTGTCAACGTAATGGAATAAAAAGTTAATTTTATAACTTTTAAAATTAAATGGGTTGAGGTCCTTATTTCCGTTAAACGCTCTGTTCTCCACAAACCCGATAATTACTCTTTTCGGTAGCTGGCCCAGAACCACATTGTCTAGATTATCACCGTGAACTCCGGCGTGTAGAGTGAGCATCTTGACTTCGACCCTTGTGATTGAATACTTTGCCGTTCCTTGAGAAAGAGCTTTTGCGTGTGTAAGTGGAACTACGGGGCTTATTTTCGACCTTCGAACTGGAAGTGTCGCTTACATGATATGTAGACTGCACTCGTTGGTAGGATCCATGAGGCAAAGAGAGTCTTTTGTTCGAACCAACCGAAGACGCATTTCGACTCCGTCTAGAAAAAATTTGTTCTGATTGAGAATATCGCAATGCAAATGACCGATAAGGTCCAATGTCTCGCCTGCAGCAAATAATCCTCGACGGATATCCAAATCTGTACGTTCTATTGATAAATCGTCCATTTTTCCCGCAGTGTCGGTATACCAGAGGACTGATGTTAGATGACTCTTTTTGGCGCCTGGTCCATAATTGAGTAATATTTCGATGTATGCTCTGTATGCATAAGCATTGTTTGGTGGGGATACGAGTTTTTGATTGAAGTACACATACAACTGGTTGAACATTGAGTGATGTAGATTGTTTACCGGTGCGACTTTGTCCAAATTCGTAGCATTTGCTGCAGTTTCTTCTGGAGCTTGCAACTTGACTTTTATACTGAGCATCGTGTGTGCGAGATCTATATATTCCTCGCCGTGACCTGGGATGACGAATTCTATCGGAGAATCGTGCGTCAGGGAGGAAACGGGTTTGTAGTGGATTTATTGCGAGCTCTCTATAGAAGTTTGAGTTGGTGTTAGCGAAAAAAGGTCCAATTCACTTTTCAAACATTCGTCAGGGTGTGAATGTAAAAAGAACATAACTTAATTTTACTTATTTCCAAAAATATCAATAATTGGACTTTTTCCACCAAATAAACTCCTACGTTTCTGCCTTCTTGTAACCTTACTCGCTGTCCTCGTCTTTATTTTCTTTTTCTTATTTCTATTTCTACTCTTCTTTTAATTATTTTTCACTTTACTTTGTCCAATTCTCTTTACTCTTTTCTTAATTGCTTTTTTTTAAGATTCTCTACAGACTCTTTACAGTGGTTGTTAAATACTTTTAATGAGGAATTTTCTTTTCAGCACCGTTTAAAACATTTACTCCTGTGCGGAAGGCCTCCTAACCGAATGTACGTGCACCGCGCGCAAGTATTGGTAAAACTCGCCGAAAAAGTCCACCAAGAATACTTCGAATCCCATGTCCTCTCTGATATCTCGAACCGACATTAATTTCTGATATACCCCCTCCCCCCGCTTGTGTTGTATAACATTCTACGTAATAACTCATTCTCTGTTAATTTGTTTCTCACGTTATTTTACACTTCTGCTTGCATTATCCACATACACTATACGCACAGGCTCTATATATTTGTTTCAATAAATTCGTTTAAAATGAAGTGTGTCAGTCAGAGTACCAAACTCGAATGATATTGGTAGTCCGAGATGATCTCTTATATCTATTTACACTGTACGAAATTCAGAATGTAAAAGAGGTATGTAATTAGGTGAAGCAAATTGTGTAATGTGTGTAGATGCAAATACGTAATTTTGAGTTGAAACCGGAATTATTCGTAAATGTTGTGTTTGAATATCACCCGTGATTCGTGGTTCACATATATCACAGTAAATAAACATTTTTTCAGGAAGACCCCGAGCTAGGCTAGGTGGGTGATTAGCAAAGTGGGTGGTATCAGCAGATATTATTTCCTGCGGTGACAGGCCGAGAATACGAGATAATTTTTCCTTAATTACAAAAAAGTGACGACCACTTATTTTTACAAGTATTTGAACACATTTTTTCAATTTTTATATAGCAATCTTCTTTTCCTTTAAAAATTAGTTTCACATGACCACGTCCAATCGCTGTATCATTTATGGCTTCAACGAGGTCGCGTATATTTCTGTAAACACCAGGTCGAACCAAAGAGACTAGTGGTTTCTTCCAAAAGTCATCCAACACATTACTTTTAAAACTTTTCCTAATTTCGTTATCTTAAACTTCATCAAATTCAGTGTCACTTTTTATTACATAAGGTAGTGAAAATTTATCAAGTAAGTCTTTTTCAAGCATTTTCGGCTCTTGACTCTCACCCTCAACCATATTATCATCATCATCAGTTTCTTCTACTACTTCTTCATTTATTTTACTCACATTCCGCAGAATAATTACACGATTTTCCATTGAATTTGATGAATCGTATCTCACATGTAGAAATGTTCGCAAAAATTGAATTTTCCAAACACTTTAAACTGAAATGTTCGAAGACTTAAAGAAATGTAATATTTTGTCACAGTTGAGAATGGAAATGCTGTCTTTCAAAATTTTAATACTTTGGAAGAAAAAGCAGATAATATGGAATTAAAAATTGATCATTTTCAAAATTATGCACTTTTTGTTCTTAAGAGATCCATAAGTTTTAATCTTGATTTTTAGTTGTTCTTAACATGATTTACAAAGTACCCTGATGATATTTTTCAATTAGCTGAAAATTTTACAAATTCTATATAATTAATAATCAAGTAGATTATCTATATTCGGATATTTCTAAACCTATAGCTTAATATTTATGTTTAGTAAATAAAAAAAAATTACATTTTTGCGTTCTCATTCATGAGAGTGTAATTTAATTACACTTTTTTTTTGTATCAAAATTAAGGTCAAGTTCGTTAACCAGATATTCCCTACCAAAATTAAAAAATGTACAGTATTTTTGCGCCACCGCTCAACTAACATCGGTCAGTTACCATCAGTCGGTAAAACAGTTCTAGATCGGTCACAATCAGTCGGTAAGTAGAAAGCTGCATGACCATTAGTCGGTAGGGTAAAAAAATGCATTACCATTAGTAAATATATCTGTCATGGATCCATGTCTGGGTCAATAATGTAGGTCTTAGAGCTGAACTCAGTCAATCTATTTTATATTGCAAAATGGTGAGCATCGAAACAGAGAGGTGATAATTGATGTGAAATTTAAGGAACTTTGATAATACCTTCTAGAAGAGCAGGTGTAAAGGTGCTACTCAACGAATGTGTTAAACTTGTTCCCATTATTGAGGAAGCTTCAAACCTGATTTCGTTGTCATCGTCTGGAAACATACAGCTGGACAAAGTCAATAAATGCAGAAACGAGTCTATGTTGTGTATAAAGACTGTGAGAAAGAAGCGCTGTAGAAAAATACCATCACTGACAATAAATAAAAAACGGAATTGCCTAAATATAATCGAAAAACTAGCATGTCATAAGGCTCGTTTTGATTTTCTCAGTAAACAAGAAAATGTTGTGCAGAACAAAAGAACAATGCACGATGACATCAGCAATCTAGTCGCATGAATCGACGTTGACAAAGCGTTTGGTAGCAGAATCAAAGCATGCGTTGTAGTCAATCTATTTCATAGAGATGTTCTTGCCTTCTCGGATGATCCCGAAAGACTACATATTGCTGAGGTGGATAAAGCCTTGCACGAACACAGGGATTTAAAAGTAAACGCTATGCTCCTTAAATACTATTTGAAGATTGATAAGCAGACGCCTGATGACCAGAATTTTAAATCTAAGGATGAAGAAATATACTATACCACAGATTTGAAACTTTGGTTTAAAAACAATGTGAGATACCCGCTCCTGACAGAAATGAAAGATTTTGTTGAAAAAGACTGAGGATGGACCTTAAGCACAAGTATAAAACTTTTAGTGAACATCAATAAGCTTAACCCAATGAAGGGTAGTTCCTGTATCGAACTTTCTTCACGGATTACGAAAAAAAGAAGCTTGTATCAACGTACAAGAGAAAAGTGTTAACGATTGCTTTTAGTGGGCTATATTATCAATCATGTATCCACCTGATAGGCAAGATAACGCTAAACGTGTGTCCAGCTATACTGAACATAAGGTAAATTATATTTTTCTGGAATCAAGTTCCCAGTTGCATTAAAAGACGTGAAGAAATTTGAAGAAAGAAATTACATCTCAGTAAACGCGTTAGGCCTGATCAAAAACAAGTAGAATAAATTTATGGTGGTTTCATTACATCTTACTTCGCAGATGAGAAATCTTCACGTGAACCTTCTCCGAGTAGAAGGAGATTATGTAAATGAAGATAGAAGTGATGAAGAAGAAGAAGATAATCAGGATAGCAAAACCAAATCATTTAATTTTCATTATGTATGGATAAAGAATCTTTCGAGATTAGTCACTAGACAACTATCTGCAAAGAAAAACCGAAAATATATTTGTAATCGATGTCTACACTATTTTTCATTTGAAGTAAAGTTGATGACTCACTGTGAGGATTGCAAAAAAATAAATGACTGTAAAATCGTGATACCAAGCCTGGGAAAAACATTATCGAATTTGAGAACATTGAGTATCGAGAGAAGGTTCCCTTTATCATTTATGCTGACTATTAGTCTCTGCTAATACCAGTGGAAGACCAGGAAAGAACATCAAACACCGAGGTGTTTCATGAACATGTGGTTTGTGACATCGGATATTACCTCAACGCAGCTACGATGATTCACTATCTTTCTACGAGTCCTGCCTGAAGATGTAGAACGAGCAAAGTGGTTTGCTTTGGAATTACGGAAAATTGAAAACATGTGTAATGAAATACTCACATCTCCAGCTCCCATGCAGAAACTGACTCCAGAGCAACAAAAAGTATTCAATAAAAAATATCTGTGGAAAAGGTCTACATCTCGCGATGAAAAAGCGTGTGATCGCTGTCATCTGACAGGTATTTCAGCAGGTATATCAGGCGGGTATGTCGCATACCATGCCTGTTGTGTTTCACAGCTTGAGTTGTTACGATGCTCACTTTATTATGCGGGATGTTGCTACACAATTTGATGGTAAAATTCAAGTTTTAGCATTAAATAAAGAAAAGTATATTTCATTCACAACGTATGTTGAGAAAACTCAAATCAAATTCAGATTCATAAATTAATTTCGATTCATGGTCTCTTCCATGGAAAAGTTAGCATCGTACCTAACTATTTATAAAATTATAAATTCTCTATTTTCTGGTACCGAAAGAGAATAAAATGAGCTCCTCACAAGGAAAGGTATTTCGCCTTGCAAATGCCTTGACTCGAGAAACTAAAAGAACGTCAGCCTCCACCTGTATATGTGCTGTATATGAAGACAGATGTACTGCTTTTGCCAGATATCTTTAAATGTTTGCAAGAACAATGTCTCAAGGCTTATGATCTTGATCTCGCACACTACTACGCCACTTCTGGGTTGAAAAAACGTTCAAGATATACTAATATAGAGCGATTACACAAACGAATTGGTAAAGCAATAAAAAAATATATTTAAAAAAACAAGCCAACAACAACCTACTAAAGAAAGAGAGAGAAAAACGACCACCATCCTACCCTACATCCAAGGTATCAAGGAACAGATATGAAGAATTCTCAGCATCCACAGCGTCCAAACCATATTTAAACCAACTGCGAAAATAGGACAGCTTCTAAATAACCCTAAAGATAAAAAGCCACCTATCAGTGATTCGGGAATATGTAAAATCCCTTGCTCTTGCGGCAAAGTCTATATTGGAGAAACCGGGAGAGCGGTGATCCAACGTGTAAAGAAACATGAGAGTAAGGTCAGGCTAAAACTTTTCACACAATAAGCACTAGCTGAACATTATATCGAAACAGAACATAGCATTTATGAGAATAGATTTTTCCCGATAGAATCAACTCCTCTAAACGGCCCTGACATTTCTCCAAAAGGAAGCTGCTCTAAATTTTTCCAAAGAACAAATATTTTATCTCAATTGGACCAAGGAATAGGGTGCCAGCCAATAGCAATAATTCATTACGATCATTTCGTCCCTACAGACGCTATTGACGAATTTTACTTTGTTTCTGGTTTATCGATTTCTAGACGCAGGGACTCTAAATCTCTTATAAAAATTACTTAGAACTCAGGGGGTAGGTACTTCCTAACCTAAATAAACTTGTTGAACCACATTCCCGATATAGAAGAAGTATTTATCTTTTCACAAAATGGCCGACCATGTAGCGAAACACCGACATTTTGTCCTTCGACTTTAAACTTTCCATGAAACCCTGAGAGTCGGGAACCACGAGGATCAACTTCGTGTTTCTCCAGAGCCGAAATCACGTTTTGATGCTTAGCGCACCGTGAAGTTGGTAGATCGAGAAATTTTCAAAATTATAAATATATATATACAAAGGCTTAATTTCGCACAATTTCAATGTAATAATTCCATATAACTTCTATTGTACCAGTCCACTGAACTGAACAATAATAAGAGGCAACTGCTAGTAAACAAATTTATGGAACGGTGTTCTCCACAGGAGAATCGGAGCGAAAGTGACAAGACGCGCTACGGAGAAATCAGATATAGTACGTGCGTAGATTGTGCGGGAAACAAAGAGTGTGTTCTTTCCGGTTGTATCGACATAGGCGGCCAATCCCAGCACTCGGATTTGAAGTTGGTCTGCCATCTCGGAGGGAGAGGTGTCAGAGATTCTGGCTGCAAAAGAGTAAAACAAATTGTTACGAGAGAAAATTCTGGTCCGAGTGAGTTCTAGGTTCCATCTCTTTTTCTCAACTCGGAACCTTTATGTAGAAAGTGACAAAAATGAGTTGATCTTGCCGATACGTTTGCCACTTCATGGCGCCATTTGCCATTTCCGGGGCATTGGGAAATGGACTTTGTGAGGTTTTGTTGATAGTCGACGATGAGGGTTGGATAACTTTCGTCTTCATGCCGTGGGTGATAACCTAGCCTGCCTTGTGCAACATGGCAGTTTAGTGGAGGATTCCTCGAGAGACTGACGGGGATAGTGTGATTTGTCTCACCTTTTCTCACGTCGTGGTTAACGCCTACTCCCTACCTGGTTGATATCGCGAATTGCATGATGCGTGTGGTTGGTTTGACAGGGACAGCGCACCTAGGAACTCTCTCCCTCTTTTTCTGTGCTATGGGTTGACAGTTTTTAGCATGTAGAATTCAGGATGTATAAATAAACATTCTTATGATTATACCGAAAGTGCCCTCGTGGAATTGGACCTTCCTCCAAGTCTATATATAGGTACATAAATTTTATGAGTCTTTTTTCTTACTGACCGGAGCCGGTCAGAGGAGTTGTATAATTATTTAATGTGACAGGTGAAATTCACCTCGTTACAACTCCACCTAACTTAGCAGGGGCTACCGATCACTGGAAGATTACATGTCTTCAGAAAAGCAGTGACGCAAAGTACTCGGTAAGAGATTCTATATGACAAAAGTGTTTTCCCCTCCGAGCGATCGCCCTACTCCCAAGTACTCCTTCAGTGGAGAATAGCTTTATCGAGAAAAACGAATTAATTCATGCGAACTACCAAAACAAACCTTTAAAACTCTATTAACCTAAAACCTCAATTACCCAAGACCACCATATCCATTATCGGAATTTCTTGACAAGAGTTTGGCATTGGGGTCAACCGCGATTACTTCAAATACAGTTCGATTTTATTATGTGCTGTCTATTATCCACTCGTTTAGCCCGCCCATTATGGCCGAAATATGACCTTGCTAATTTTTCATAAGAATAATTTTAAAAATTAATGGGATATAATTGCATACCTGCGATGTACATTAACGCGATTCCTCACGCTTGACATAGATACTTACTAATTCAAGGGAAAGAGCAGGATTTTGACTACTAATTACGCATAAATTTCGGAATGCCCAATATTTCGATGCCTGGATCAAGTTTTTCAATTATGCGGAAAGATTTCATGCCTTTAAGTATCTCTTCACTCTCTGATCCTACTATCCACTTGTTCCAATTCGACAGCTTTATTTAGCCAGACGTTTAGGTGATTTCCCCGCACTGCCTTAATTAGATTGGGTTTTAGCACAGTACGAAAAAAAAGAAAATTGGTTTTAATAATAATCACGGGAAGCCTTTTGGTCTATCGACGGTTCAACATGACGGTATATATATAATTAAAAACTAAAGGTTAAAAACCACCGCAGGGTCCCACTGGGAGCAACTGTCATCTAAAAAATGACATCGGCTCCCAGTAGGACCGC
>JAABKJ010004560.1:0-24200 GCA_011634705.1 Andricus grossulariae
AGAAAAATAGAGATTTCCAATCAAAAGGTAATCTTGAATCAACAAAGATGAATTTTTAACCAAATGGTTCAATTTCTGGCATCCAAAGATTAATTAAAAAAAAAAAAGAACAAATTTTCTATTTAGAAAGATTATTGTTCAACGAAACAGTTTAATTTTAAGCAAAAATTACGATTTCCAACAAAAAGGTAATCTTCAACCAACAAAGATGAATTTTCAACTAAATAGTTGAATTTT
This sequence comes from Andricus grossulariae, assembly GCA_011634705.1. NCBI lineage: Eukaryota > Metazoa > Arthropoda > Insecta > Hymenoptera > Cynipidae > Andricus > Andricus grossulariae. The sequence goes on from JAABKJ010004560.1 coordinate 238, forward strand.
CAGTATCCAAAGAACAATTTTCAAACAAAAAAAAACGATTTTTCTATCCAGAAAGATTATTGTTGAAAAAAATCTTCAATTTTGAGCAAAAGTATAGATTTCCAACAAAAAAGGTAATCTTCAACCAGCAATGATGAATATGCACACAAATGGTTTAATTTCTAGCATCCAAAGAATAATACTGACAAAAAAGAACAAACTTTGTATGCAGAAAGATTATTGTTTAAAAAAACAGTTCAATTTTGAGCAAAAAAAGAGGTTTCCGGCAAAAAAGGTAATCTTCAACCCACAAGAATGAATTTTCAACCAAATAATTGAAATTTCAGTATCCAAAGAATAATTTTCAAAAAAAATAATGAATTTTCTATCCAGAAAGATTATTGTTAAAAAAAACAGTTGCATTTTCAGCAAAATAGAGATTTCCAATCATAAGGTAATCTTGAATCAACAAAGATGAATTTTTACTAAATGGTTGAATTTCTAGCATCCAAAGAATAATACTAACAAAAAAGAACCAACGTTTCATCCAGAAAGATTATTGTTTAAAAAAACAGTTCAATTTTGAGCAAAAATAGAGATTCCCAACAAAATAGGTAATCTTCAAACAACAATGATGAATATTCAAACAAATGGTTGAATTTCTAGCATCGAAGGATTAATTTGAAGAAAAAAAGAACGAAGTTTCTATCCAGAAAGATTATTGTTTGATACAACAGTTTAATTTCCAGAAAAATAGAGATTTCCAACAAAAAAGGTAATCTTCAACGAACAAAGATGAATTTTTAACTAAATGGTTGAATTTCTAGCATCCAAAGGATAATATTAAAAAAAGAACGCATTTTTTATTCAGAAAGTTTATTGTTTTGAAAAAACAGTTTATTTTGAGCAAAAATAAAAATTTCCAGCAAAAAAGTGAACCTTCAACCAAAAAAGATGAGTTTCTAACCAAATGGTTGAATTTCTAGCATCCAAAGATTAATTTCCAACAAAACAAAAAATAAATTTTCTATGCACAAAGATTATTGTTTAAAAAAACAGTTGAACTTTCAGCAAAATAGAGATTTTCAATCAAAAGGTAATCTTGACTCAACAAAGATGAATTTTTAACCAAATGGTTCAATTTCTAGCATCCAAAGATTAATTTTCAAAAAAAAGAACAAATTTTCTATTTAGAAAGATTATTGTTAAAAAAAACAGTTGAACTTTCAGAAAAATAGAGATTTCCAATCAAAAGGTAATCTTGAATCAACAAAGATGAATTTTTAACCAAATGGTTCAATTTCTAGCAACCAAAGATTAATTTTCAAAAAAAAGAACAAATTTTCTATTTAGAAAGATTATTGTTCAACAAAACAGTGCAATTTTAAGCAAAAATTAAGATTTCAAAAAAAAACGTAATTTTCAACCAACAAAGATGACTTTTTAACCAAATAGTTGAATTTTCAGTATCCAAAGAATAATTATCGAAAAAAGAACGAATTTTCTATCCAGAAAGATTATTGTTTAGAAAAAAACTTCAATTTTGAGCTAAAATAGAGATTTCCAACAAAAAAGGTAATCTTCAACCAACAAAGATGAGTTTTTAACCAAATGGTAGAATTTCCTGCATCCAAAGAATAATTGCCAAAAGAAAAAACGAATTTTCTATCCAGAAAGATTATTGTTTAAAAAAAAACAGTTGAGTTGTCAGCAAAATAGAGATTTCCAACAAAAAAGGTAATCTTCAACCAACAAACATGAATTCGTAACCAAATGGTTGAATTTCTAGCATCCAAAGATTAATTTAAAAAAAAAAAGAACGAATTTTCTATCCAGAAAGATTATTGTTTGAAACAACAGTTCAATTTTCAGCAAAATAAAAATTTCCAACAAAAAAGGTAATCTTCAACCAACAAAGAGTAACTTTTAACCAAATGGTTAAATTTCTAGCGTCGAAAGATTAATTTAAAAAAAAGAACGAATTTGCTATCCAGGAAGATTATTGTTTAAAAAAATAGTTTAATTTTGAGGAAAAATAAAGACTTCCAACAAAAAAGGTAATCTTCAACCAACAAAGATGAATTTTTAGCCAAACGGTTCAATTTATAGCGTCCAAAGATTAATTTTCAAGAAAAAAAGAACAAATTTTCTATTCAGAAAGATTATTGTTCAACAAAACAGTTCAATTTTAAGCAAAATAGAGGTTTCCAACAAAAAAGTTACTCTTAAACCAACAAAGATGAATTTTTAACAAAATGGTTGAATTTCTAGAATCCAAAGATTAATTAAAAGAAAAAGCGAATTTCCTATCCAGAAAGATTATTGTTGAAAAGAAACAGTTCAATTTCCAGCAAAAATAGAGATTTCCAACAAAAAAGGTAATCTTCAACCAACAAATATGAATTTTTAACCAAATGGTTGAATTTCTAGCATCCAAAGATTAATTAAAAAAAAAGAACGAATTTTCTATCCAGAAAGATTATTGTTTGAAACAACAGTTTAATTTTCAGCAAAATAGAGATTTCCAACAAAAAAGGTAATCTTCAACCAACAAAGATGAATTTTTAACCAAATGGTAGAATTTCCAGCATCCAAAGAATAATATCAAATAAAAGAACGAATTTTTTATCTAGAAAGATTATTGTTAAAAAAAAAACAGTTTAATTTTGAGCAAAAATAGAGATTTCCAACAAAAAAGGTGATCTTCAACCAAAGAAGATGAATTTCTAACCAAATGGTTCTTGTTTAAAAAAACAGTTTAATTTTGATCAAAAAATTGGAATTTTCAGCAAAAAGGGTAATTTTCAAACAAAGAAAGGTGAATTTTTAACCAAACAGTTGCATTTTTAAAGCAGTTTAAATTTAACAAAAAAGAGAAATTTTCAATGTGAAAGTTGATTTTGAACCAAGAATGATGATTTTTTAACCAAAAAGTTGAATTTTTAATCTACAAAGATGAATTTTTAACCCGAAAGGACGATATTAACCGAAAAGACGAAAGTTTAACAAGAAAGTTTAATTTTGACCAAAAAGAAAGACAAGTTTTCGAAACATAATTGTATTTATCAAAATAATTGAATTTCTAATCAAATAATCAAATTCGTGACCAAATAAGAAAATTTTTGATCAAAAGAGACGAATTCTGAACCAAAAATATAATAAAGAGATAAATTCTTATAAAAAAAAACGGATAAAAGGGAAATAGGGAAAAGTGTGCAGTATGCAAACTTTGAAAATTAGCAATCTATGTAAAACTTAGCAATCACCCCGCCCAGGATCTTTTTCGAACCAAAAAATAATTTTGAGAATCTTCGATTGAAGCAATAAGGAATATTGTTAATTTCTACCCGAAATAAAAAATGTCGATACTCTGCAGACTCTTCATGCCCACAGCTCTACAGATTACACAATAATTCAATTTCCTGCTGGCGAAAGCATCCAAAAACTTGAATGACAATTTCGCCGAGAGATATGACTTGAGCTGGGGATGTCGAAGAGCTTAGATCCATTTAGAGTGCAAAATGGGTTGGTGCACATTGGAAGGGTCGTTGAGGGCTAATGCCATCCTATCCTACCCAAGGGTGGCCGAGAGGTCCATCGCGGAAGCGGCTGACGCGAATTACTAAGTACTTAGGCTAGCGAAAGGGGCAAATTAATCCTTTGGCTAGGTTTTACTGACCATCAAATTTTAAATATTCAAAGGGTTGCAGTACAGATTACAGAATCAGATAATCAAGAAAATCAGAATTTTTCCGGAAAGCGAACTAATCATTGAGGTGATTAGAACCACTGTGAGCTGGAAATAGGTGATGGTGATATTGCTATTGACTGAAAGCTATAGAGCTGGAAAAGGGTGATGGTGCCATTGCTATTGATCAAGACTTATAAAGCTGGAAAGGGTTGATGATGCTATTGCTATTGATAAAAGCTATAGAGCTGGAAAAGGGTGATGGTGCCATTGCTATCGATCAAGACTTATAAAGCTGGAAAGGGTTGATGATGCTATTGCTATTGATTAAAAGCTATAGAGCTGGAAAAGGGTGATGGTGCAATAGCTATTGATCAAGACTTATAAAGCTGGAAAGGGTTGATGATGGTATTGCTATTGATTAAAAGCTATAGAGCTGGAAAAGGGTGATGGTGCCATTGCTATTGCTCAAGACTTATAAAGCTGGAAAGGGTTGATGATTCTATTGCTATTGATTTAAAGCTATAGAGCTGGAAAAGGGTGATAGTGCCATTGCTATTGATCAAGACTTATAAAGCCGGAAAGGGTTGATGATGCTATTGCTATTGATTGAAATCTATAGAGCTGGAAAAGGGTGATGGTGCCATTGCTATTGATCAAGACTCACAGAACTGGAAAGGGGTAGCCGTACTATTGCCATCGATTAAGGCTTATAGAGCTGGAAACGGGTGATGATTCTGTTACTATTGATTATTATATATATATAGAGCTGGAAATGGTTGATGATGCTATTGCTACTGATGAAGACTTATAGAGCTAGAAAGGGGCGGTGTTACTATTGGTATTGATTAGGACTTATATAGTTGGAAACAAGTGATGATTCTATTGCTACTGATTAGGATATATGAACCTGGAAAGGGATGATGATTCTATTGATCAAGACTCATAGAGCTGAAAAGGGGTAATGGTACTGTTGCTATTGATTGAGACTTATAGAACTGGAAACGGGGGATGATGCTATTTCTATTGATCGAGATATAAAGCAAAAAAAGGGATGATGATGCTATTGCTATTGCTCAAGACTCATGAAGCTGGAAAGGGGTGGTGGTACTATTGGTATTGATTAAGACTTATAGAGCTGAAAACGGGTGATGACTCTATTGCTATTTATTAAGATATATAGAGCTGAAAACGGATAATGATGCTGTTGATCAATACTTATAGAGCTGGAAAGGGGTAGTGGTACCGTTGCTATTGATTAAGACTTGAAGAAGTCGAAATGGGTGATGATTCTATTGCTATTTATCGAAATACTAAGCTGGAAAGGGATGAAGATGATGCTATTGCTATCGATTACGACTTATAGAGCTGGAAAGGGCTGATGATACTCTTTCTATTGATTAAGACATATAGAGATAGAAACGGGAGATGGTGTCATTGATATAGAATAAAACATGTAGAGCTGGAAAGGGGTTATGTTGGTATTGGTATTGAATAAGGCTTATAGATCTGCTCAAGCTACAAAGCCAATGTTGCCACTTCATTAGGACACTGAAAAGGAGTAATTGTGCTATTGCTAGTGATGAGGACATATAGAGCTGGAAAAGAGTGATGGTGCTATTGCTATGGATTCAGACGTATAGAGCTGGAAAGGGGTGATGGTGCTATTGCTATTGATTAAGGCCTGAAGGTATGGAAAAGTTTGATGAGTCTGAAGCTATTGATTAAGTTTTTAAGAGTTGGAAAGAAACGATTATGATATTGCTTTGACTAAGCAACATAGAGCTGGAAAGCAGTGATGTTGATATTACTATTAATTAGGACTTATAGATGCGAAAAGGGGTTATGAGGTTATTGCTATTTCTTAAGTCGTATAGATCTAGACAGGGGTGATGATGTCATTGTTATTGATTAAGGCTTATAGAGCTGGAAAGGGGTGATGATGCTATTGCTATCAGGACTTATGGAGATGGAAAGGGGTGATGGTGAAACTGCCATTGATCAATACTTATAGAGCTGGAAAAGGTTGATGTTGTTATTATTGTTATTATTGAGGTATATAGAGCTGAAAAGAGATGATGATGCTATTGATCAAGACTTATAGAGCTGGAAAGGGGTAGTGGTACCGTTGCTATTGATTAAGACTTAGAAAGTCAAAATGAGTGATGATGCTATTGCTATTTATCGAAATACGAAGCTGGAAAGCGATGAAGATTATGCTATTGCTATCAATAAAGACTTATAGAGCTGAAAAGGGCTGATGATACTCTTGCTATTGATTAGGACATATAGAGATGGAAAGGCGAGATGGTGTTATCAATATAGAATAAAACATGTAGAGCTGGAAAGGGGTTATGTTGGTATTGGTATTGTATAAGGCTTATAGATCTGCTCAAGCTATAAAGCCTATTTTGCCACTTCATTAAGACACTGAAAAGGAGTAATTGTGCTATTGCTAGTGATGAGGACATATAGAGCTGGAAAAGAGTGATTATGCTATTACTATGGGTTCAGACCTATAGAGCTGGAAAGGGGTGATGGTGAAACTGCCATTGATCAATACTTATAGAGCTGGAAAAGGGTGGTGTTGATATTGCTATTGATTGAGGCTTAAAGATCTGGAAACGGTTGATGAGTCGATTACTATTGATAAGGACATATATATCTGGAAAGGGATGATGACGCTATTGCTATTGATTCAGACGTATAGAGACGAAAAGAGGTAATGGTGTTTTTGCAATAAATTGAGGCTTATAGATGTGGGAAAGATTCATGATTCGCGTGCTATTGAATTAGTTTTTTTTATATCTGGCAAGGGTTGATGATGCTATTGCTATTGGATTGCACATATAAAGCTGAAAAAGGGTGATAGCGCTATTGATATTTATCAAGACTTATAGAGCTGAAAAAGGGTGATGTTGATATTGCTATTTAATAAGGCTTGTAGATCTGAAAACGGTTGATGCGTTTGTTCTTATTGATTAAGACTTATAGATCTGGAAAGGGGTAATGGCGCTATTGCTATTGATTGAGACGTATAGAGCTGAAAAGGGGTAATGATGTTATTGCTATCGATTGAGGCTTATAGATGTGGAAAGGGTTGACGATTCACGTGCTATTGATAACGTTTTTTAGAGCTGGAAAGGGTCGATGAGGCTATTGCTATTGAATAACACATATAGGGCTGGAAATGGGTGATGGCGCTATTGATATTCATGAGGGCTTATAAAGCTGGAATGGGGTGATGGTGCTATTGATATTCATAAGGGCCTATAGATCTGGAAAGGGCTGATGAGTCAGGTGTTATTGATTAAGACTTATATAGCTGGAAATGGGCGATAGGGCTATTGCAACTGATTAAGACTTATAAAGGTGAAACGGGGTGATGAAAGAGGTGCTATTGATTAAGCTGGAAAGGGACGATGGTGCTATTTTATTATTTTACTGTATTGAGAAACTTTTCAGAAGAGGAATGTGGTCAGAAAAAGGTTTGAAGGAATCTATTTGGTTGTGAGTATAATTATTATATTTGAAATGCAAATATTTTTATTAAATAGCCATATTTTTTGATAAAAAATTTAACTTATTAGTTGAAAATTGAATTAATTTTTTGAAAATTATTTTTTTGTTGTTGGAGGTTGATCAATTTGGTTGGAGGTTTAATTATTCAATTTTTGGATAAAAAATTACCTTTTTAGTTTAAAATTCTTTTGTAGAAAATTTATTTATTCTATTGAAAATTCGTCATTTAGGTTGAGGATTCAACTATCTTATTAAAAATGTGTCTCTTTTATCGAATTAAACGGGTTGAAAATTAGTTGTGTTTTCGTTAACCTAGTTTTTAAGTAAATTTGAAACTAAAATTCTGGATATTTCAAATATGATAAATATATTATTAATCAGTATCATATTATGTAGTATCCAGTGACATTCAAAGTGACTAGATAGATTTTTTTTACTTAAAAAAGTGATTTCTGTCAAAAAAATCAACTGTAATTTTCAACATTCAAAACTGCAAATTTCATAATATTGTGAAACTTTAAAGTTTAGTAATTTTCAAAACTTTCAAAATTATATTTTTTCTAATTGGAAAATTGAAAAATTAATGAATTTAAACTTGAAGTGTTACAAATGAAACAGTTCCAAACTTTTTTGAAAATAGAAGTATTCTTGAATTAGGATCTTAAAACTAAGTTGTTGGAAATAATTCATTTTCAAATTCTGCATCATGATTTTTAGAATTCAATTTGAATATCAAACTGTCGTATACTAATAAGCATTCTCTGGAAGGGGACTTAGGGGAGGGTTAAGGAAATTAGGGAGAAGAATTAGGATAGGGGAAGAAGGGAATGTGAGGGAAAGTAGGAGAGGGGAAATGGGGGAGGAGAAGTAGGGGATGTGAGGGAAAATAGAAGAGTGAAAGTGGGGGAGGGGAAGTGTGGGACGAAAAGTAGGGGATGGGAAGTAGGGGATGGGGAGTGGGGGATATGAAGTAGGGAAGAGCATGAAGACGAGGAAGGGGGTGTAAAGGCAGGAAGGAGATGATAAGATAGGATCGGAGATGATGGGATAGGACAGGATAGAATAGAAGTAGAGAGAAAAATGGGTGAGGGAAAGTAGGGGATGAGAAGTAGGGGATGGGAAGTAGGGGATGGGCAGAAGAGGAGGGCATGAAGACGGGGAAGGGGGTGTAGGTACAGGAAGGGAATGATCAAATAGGATCGGAGATGATGGGATAGGACAGGATAGAATAGAAGTGGAGAGAAAAATGAGGGGTATGATAGGATTGTGTATAGTAGTATAGTGTAATATGTATTGTCTGAACTAGAGGAGAAACTAATGAGGGAAAGAGAGGTGAGTTAGAAATCAAGTTTCAAAAGAGGTGGAAGAAAGAGAAAAAGCCGCAGAGTGAACCTATTAAAAAGAAAAAAGAAGAGAGTATTTCAGAGATCAAAGTATAGCAGGAGGAAATATAGACTATGGGGAATTAGAAAAAAGAGGTTGAATAAAGCAGTTAGTAGATGTATTGTATAAATTGGATCAATGTATTGGGAGGAGGATGAGACGAGAAAATGCAAAGTATGTGAAAAATAGAGAAGACGTAGGAGGATGTATGGAATGGTTGTATCAGAGAAATCAAGGAGAGGGAAGTATGGCAAAAGGCGAAGATAATGTTAGGGGGTAGAGAATGGGAGAAGAATCCAAGAAGGAGGTAGAAAAAGCCAGATGAGTTAAAGAGGAATGAGAAAGTGTGGAGGAGAGAGAATGAAAAGTATGAGTGGGAAGGAAAGGAGGTCATGTTGACCCTGACGAGACACATAATAAATAAAAATAAAAAAGGCAATGGAGAAAGAGATAAGGGAAGCAAGATACTAAATGTTGGTATAAGGTGACAAAAAAAGGATTGCTAGAATAGCTGAAGCTCGATGAAGACTGGAGACTGGAGAACGAAGTAAAAGAGTCTATGTATTGGAAGAAGGATGAGAAGAGAAAATGCAAACTATGTGGATGGATAGAGAAGACATAGTAGGATGTATGGAATGGTTGTATGAGTGGAATGATGGAGAGGAAAGAATGGCAAGAGGTGAAGAAAATGTTAGGGAGTAGGGAATGGAAGAAGAATCCACGAAGGAGGTAGAAGAAGCAAGACGACTTAAAGAATAAGAAAGTGTGGAGGAGAGAATGAAAAAAACGAGTAAGAAGGGAAGGAGGTCATGTAAACCCAAACAGGACACATTATAAAGATAAAAAAGGAAATGGAGAAGCGGACGCAGAGGTGAAGGCAGATGCACTGAAACGGTGAATAAAAGAGAAAAAAGGAAGAGTTATGAAAAAGTAGGTACACGTAGAGGTACTCTCCAACATGGTAATCCGGAGGAGCACAAGAGCCTTCATCCTTTTTCTTATTCCCTTATTTCTTCTTATTTTCTATGTCTCCTGCTTGTATTTCGAGTAGACCGAGATTCGAATAAGATGCGACAGCTACCAATACGTAACGTCTCCGAAAGTTGTCTCGTGTACGTCGGATGATCCTCGTTACTTCGTTACTGCAATAGAAGGTGACGGCACTCTCACTGAATGGATGAAGATAGAAAAAGATGGTTTGGACGAGCAAAAGGGATTGACTGCAGAAGCAACCGAGACGTAGTTACGTGCCTCAGCCGCAATGGGAGGCAATTTGTGTTCAATGCAATCTTTTTTTTCTGAAGAAGACTCGAGTTTGCTGTACATGATTCCTATTTGTTCTTTATTTCAATATATTCCGAACAACTTCCAAGTTTTACCGATTAGACATTCAACTAGTAGAAAATTTAATTCGCTTAAACTTTCGCTCGTTTACAACTATTTTTTTTATTTAAACTAACTTTAAGCCTCATAGAGCTGGAAAGGGGTGATGATGATATTGCTATTGATCAAAACTTATAGGGCTCAAAAAGGGTTATGATGCTAATGCTTTTAATTAAGATATATAGAGCTGGAAGGGGATGGTGATACTATTGCTATTGATTAAGTCTTATAGAGCTAGGAAGGGGTGATGATGCTATTGCTATTGATGAGTCATATAAAGATAGAAAGTGGTGATGGTTCTATTTCTATAGATTATGGCATATAGAGCTGGAAAGGGGTGACGTTGCTATTGCTTTTGATTAGGGCCTATAGATACGGAAAGGGTTGATGATTCGGGTTCTGCAGATTAAAATTCACAGAGCTGAAAAGTAATGAATGTGATATTGATATTGATAAATAAATATAGAGCTGGAAAAGGTTGATGTTGCTATTGCTATTGAATAAGACCTATAGATCTGGGAAGGAACGAGGATACTATTTTTATTGAATAGGACTTATAGAGCTGGAAAGTGGAGATGATGCTCTTGCTATATTGATTAAGATATATAGAGCTGGAAAGGGGTTATGGTGCTTTTGCTATTGATTAAGACTTTTAGAGCTGGTAAGGGGAGTTGATGCTAATGCTGTCAAGACTCATAGAGCTGGAAAGGGGCAATGGTGCTATTGCTATTAATCAAGCCCTATAGAAATGGAAAAGGGTTATGGTGCTATTACTATTTATTGAGATCTATCAAACTGGAAAGGGAAGATGGTGCTATTGCTATTTATTGAGACTTATAGATCAGGAAAGGGGATTTGATGCTATTGCTAGTTAATTATGCATATAAAACTAGAAAAGAGTGATGGTTCTATTGCTATAGGTTAAGACATATAGATCTGAAAAGGGGTGACGTTGTTATAGATATTGATTGAGACTCGTAGATCTGGAAACGGTCTTTGAGTCGGTTTCTATTGATTAGGACTTACAGAACTGGAAAGGTTTGATGGTGCTATTGCTATTGCTTGAGACCTATACATCTGAAAAGGGATGATGATGCTATTTTTATTGAATAAGACTTATAGAGCTGGAAAGGGTTGATAGTGCTATTGGTATTGATTAAGAATTATCGATCTGGAAAGGGAGGATAATCCTATTTTTATTCATTAAGACTTATAGAGCTGGGTAGGGGAGATGATGCTAATGCTGTTAAAACTTATAGAGTTGCAAAGGGGTGATGGTCCTCTTGCTATATTGAATTATATATGAGCTGGAAAAGGGTGATGGGGTTTTTGCTATTCATTAAGACTTAGTGAGCTGGAAAGGGTTGATGATGCTATTGCTATTGATCAAAACTTATAGGGCTCGAAAAGGGTTATGATGCTAATGCTTTGAATTAGGATATATAGAGCTGGAAGGGGATGGTGATACTATTGCTATTGATTAGGTCTTATAGAGCTAGGAAGGGGTGATGATTCTATTGCTATTGATGAGACATATAAAGCTAGAAAGTGGTGATGGTTCTATTTCTATAGAATATGACATATAGAGCTGAAAAGGGGTGACGTTGCTATTGCTTTTGATCAGGGCCTATAGATACGAAAAGGGTTGATGATTCGGGTTCTGCAGATTAAAATTTACAGAGCTGAAAAGTAATGAATGTGATATTGATATTGATAAATAAATATAGAGCTGGAAAGGGTTGATGTTGCTATTGCTATTGAATAAGACCTATAGATCTGGGAAGGAACGATGATACTTTTCTTATTGATTAGGACTTATAGAGCTGGAAAGGGGAGATGATGCTCTTGCTATATTGATTGAGATATATAGAGCTGGAAAGGGGTTATGGTGATTTTGCTATTGATTAAGACTTATAGAGCTGGAAAGGGGAGTTGATGCTAATGCTGTCAAGACTCATAGAGCTGGAAAGGGGCAATGGTGCTATTGCTATTATTCAAGCCCTATAGAAATGAAAAAGGGTTATGGTGCAATTACTATTTATTGAGATCTATCAAACTGGAAAGGCAAGATGGTGCTATTGCTATTTATTAAGACTTATAGATCAGGAAAGGGGAGTTGATGCTACTGCTAGTGATTAATGCATATAAAACTAGAAAAGAGCGATGGTTCTATTGCTATAGGTTAAGACATATAGATCTGAAAAGGGGTGACGTTGTTATAGATATTGATTAGGACTCGTAGATCTGGAAACGGTCTTTGAGTCGGTTTCTATTGATTATGACTTATCGAACTGGAAAGGCTTGATGGTGCTATTGCTATTGCTTGATACATATACATCTGGAAAGGGATGATGATGCTATTTTTATTGATTAAGACTTATAGAGCTGGAAAGGGTTGATAGTGCTATTGGTATTGATTAAGAATTATCGATCTGGAAATAGAGGATAATGCTATTTTTATTTATTAAGACTTATAGAGCTGGGAAGGGGAGATGATGCTAATGCTGTTAAAACTTATGAAGTTAGAAAGTGGTGATGGTCCTCTTGCTATATTGAATTATATATGAGCTGGAAAGGGGTGATGGTGTTTTTGCTATTGATTAAGACTTAGTGAGCTGGAAGGGGTTGATGATTCAGTCTTTTAGGGTCATAATAAAACCAAACGACATAATTTGAAACCAATTCAAACAGGGCTTAAAAATTGTAAATGCCACTGATCAAATTTTTCAACCATATCGATAACAGGCTTTACAGGATAAAATTCTTCAACATAAAATCTAAGTGGAAACACTTTGATTAAGTCATTTTTTTTCTGCGCTATAATTTTATTTGAAAAATATTTTTTTTTTATACGAAACTATTTTGTTAACATTTTTTAAAAATAAATGGATTTCAATTGAAAATTTAAATAAATTGTTTCTAACTGAAAATTCAAAAATTCAATGTTTGGTTCAACATTTACCTTCTTCAGTTTAAAATTCAACTTTTTGGTTGAAAATTAGTTTTTCTTATTGAAAATCAATTTTTTATCTAGAAATTCAACTATTTCTCTGATATGATTTTGAATTTTCAGAACCTACAGTTGTCATGCTCAAAAGCTTACTTCGATGTAGGATCTTTGAAAATTTTTCTGACTCTAATCTGAATCATTAGAAGCTACAGTTGACAAACTGAAAACCCTTTTTTGGCGTTGTAAAACCTCTCTGATACGATTTTGAATCTTTAGAACCTACAGTTATCAAACAAAAAATCCTAATCAGATGCAGAATCCTTGAAAACCTCTCTGACTCTATTCTGAATGATTAGAAGCTACAGTTGACAAACTAAACACCTTACGCAGACGCTGAAAAACGTCTCTCATATGATTTTGAATCTTCAGAACCCGCAGTTATCAAACTAAAAATCCCACTCTGATGCAGAATCCTCAAAAACCTCTCTAACTTTATTTTGAATCATTAGAAGCTACAGTTGACAAACTAAAGACCATACATTGACGCTGAAGAACCTCTCCGATACTATTTTGAAATTTTAGAACCTACAGTTGCCAAACAAAAAATCCTTCTCTGATGCAGGATCTTCATGAACTTCTCTGATTCTATTCTGAATCATTAGAAGCTATAATTGACAAACTCAAGACCCTACTTTGACGCTGAAAAACCTTTTTGATACGATTTTGAAACATTAAAACCTACAGTTGTCAAACTAAAAATCCTACTCGGATGCAGAATCCTTAAAAACCTCTCTGACTCTATTTTGAATCATTCGAAGCTACAGTTGAGAAACTGAAGACCCTCTTTAGACGTTGTAAAACCTCTTTAATACTATTTTGAATCTTTAGAACCTACAGTTGTCAAACGAAAAACCCTACTCTGATGCAGGATCTTCATAAACTTCGCTGACTCTATTCTGAATCATTAGAAGGTACAATTGACCAACTGAAGACCCTACTTTGACGCTTGAAAAACATTTCTGATACGATGATGAATCTTTAGAACCTACAGTTGTCAAACTAAAAATCCTTCTCTGACGCAGAATACTTAAAAACCTCTCTGAATCTATTTTGAATCATTAGAAGCTACAGTTGACAAATTGAAGACCCTTTTTTGGAGCTGTGAAACCTCTCTGATACAACTTTGAATTTTTAGAACATACAGTTGTCAAACCAAAAATCCGACTCTGACGCAGGATCTTCAAAAACTTCTCTGCCTCTATTCTGAATCATTAGAAGCTACAGTTGGAAAACTTAAAACCCTACTTTGACGCTGAAAAACCTTTCTGATACGATTTTGAATCTTTAGAACCTACAGTTGTCACACGAAAAATCCTTCTCTGATGCAGAATTCTTGAAACACTCTCTGACTCTATTCTGAATCATCAGAAGCTACAGTTGACAAGCTGAAGACCCTACTTTCACGCTGAAAAAACTCTCCGATACGATTTCGAATCTTCAGAACCTACAGTTTCCAAATGAAAAATCCTTCTCTGACGCAGAATCCTTAAAAACCTCTCTGAATCTATTTTGAATCATCAGAAGCTACAGATGACAAATTGAAGACACTTTTTTGGAGCTGTGAAACCTCTCTGATACAACTTTGAATCTTTAGAACCTACAGTTGTCAAACAAAAAATCCGACTCTGACGCAGGATCTTCAAAAACTTCTCTGACTCTATTCTGAATCATTAGAAGCTACAGTTAGCAAACAAAGTCCTCACTTTGAAGCTGAAAAAACTCTCCGATACGATTTTGAATCTTCAGAACCTACAGTTTCCAAACTAAAAATCCTTCTCTGACGCAGAATCCTTAAAAACCTCTCTCAATCTATTTTGAATCATTAGAAGCTACAATTGCCAAATTGAAGACCCTTTTTTGAAGCTGTAAAACCTCTCTGATACCATTTTGAATCTTCAGAACCTACAGTTGTCAAACCAAAAATCCGACTCTGACGCAGGATCTTCAAAAACTTCTCTGACTCCATTCTGAATCATTAGAAGCTACAGTTGGGAAACTCAAGACCCTACTTTGACGCTAAAAAACCTTTCTGATACGAGTTTGAATCTTCAGAACTTACAGTTGTCACACGAAAAATCCTTCTCTGATGCAGATTTCTTAAAAAACTTTCTGACTCTATTCTGAATCTTCAGAAGCTACAGTTGAAAAGCTAAGGACCCTACTTTCACGCTGAAAAAACTATCCGATACGATTTTGAATCTTCAGAACCTACAGTTTCCAAACTAAAAATCCTTCTCTGATGCAGAATCCTTAAAGACCTCTCTGACTCTATTTTGAATCATTAGAAGCTACAGTTGACAAACTGAAGACCCTTTTTTAGCGCTGTAAAACCTCTCTGATACGATTTTGAATTTTTATAACCTACAGTTGTCAAACCAAAAATCCGACTCTGACGCAGGATCTTCAAAAACTTCTTTGACTCTATTCTGAATCATTAGAAGCTACAGTTGACAAACTGAAGGCCCTACTTTCATGCTGCAAACCCCTTCTGATACGATTTTGAATCTTTCCAACCTACAGTTGTCAAACTAAAAATCCTACTCTGATGCAGAATCCTTAAATCCTCTCTGACTTTCTTCTGAGTCATTACAGTCTACAGTTGACAAACTGAAGACCCGATTTTGATGCTGAAAAGGTTCTCTGACCCAATTTAAAATATTTGTAACCTACAGATTGCAAACTCAAGAATCAAGGCAACGATCACCCTGTTATATATTTTTTCTTCTATTGATTGATATGTTATGCACACGGCATTACCTGCTTCCTCCCTATAAGGAAAATAAGTGAAAAAGAAACGACAGCATTGCTTGAAATTAGCAAACTCGTAAACTAAAAAATCAGTGTGAGTTTGATAATAGTCTCGAGGGACAATCGTTGGCTTGGAGAGGTATTAATGTCCCGACCTCTGCATCTGTGTAAACGAAAGGTGTGAATACCAGTACTTTAGTAAATGCACCCGTGTCGACTAAGCCGCACGACGGCGTCGGAAAAAAGGTTGTAAAAAGGAAAAGGAGGGAAAAAGAGGAAAAAGAAAAGTAAAAAGCAGGCTCTGCTGGAAATGTGAACGAAATACACACAGGTGTATCGCTGCGCACGTGCGTCGAGACATGTGTCAGAAAAGAAGGTAGGCTGTCTGGCAGGTTGTCTCGTCCCATTTTCCCTGCAGACTGGGTAAGCTCTTTACAGAAATGCATGTTGAGTTTTGGAGGGTGCAAAGGCACCCCAGGGTAGTTAGGGTTGCACACACGAGTGCAAATATGTTTCCCCCCTACTTTATACATTTGACGAGCGGCGGGATTCTTCGACCGTCGCTAGTTTCTGTCTCTCTCTCTCTCTCCCTCTCTCAGGCCGTCATTTTCCTTCTTTTCGTTTGTTACTCTCGCCTTTTAAACGCGATTCACAGACAGTGGCACTATCGGCAGTGATTGCGTGATGCCGAGGGCTGAAGCACAAAAGAAGGTTGGGCCAAGAGAAAACGTCGCCAGTCGCTATTATTGATATTGCTTTTTTGTAGTCACGACGACCGATAGAGCCAATTAGGTGATGTATTGTCTGGAACCCATTTGATTCGCGAAAAAACTTATCCAAGTTGAAAACTTGACCCTAATTTGAACATACTACTGCTTATTCGCACCTACTTCGACGCTATTTGAACGTACATGTCCTACCTTCAACTTTGAACTCTTACAGAATGAAACTTCAGTCTATCTTCGGATTATATTACAATCTACAGGTCCTAATTTGAATCATCAGAAGGTGTAGTCTTCAAACTCAAAACTCTAGTGTAAGGCTGAAAAACGTTTCTGACACTGCTTTGAACTCTTAAAACGTACAGTTTCCAAACTGAAGACCCTACTTTGACGCTGCTCGACCTCTCCTCTAACGCAGATCCTATTTTTGATCCTTTGAGCCAAGAGCCTTGGAACTCAAAAGCCTAATTTGACGCTAAAAAAATTCTTTGATCCTATCTTGAATATTTATAACCTACAGCTGTCAAAATCAAGACCATTTTTTGATGCTATTTACCTTCTGCTTTAACGCAGACCCAATTATTAACCTTTTCAATCTGCATTCTCTGAATTGAAAGCCCTACTTCCACGCCGAAAAACCTCTCTGACTTTATTTTTAATCTTCAGAAACTACAGTTGTCAAAGTCAAGGTCCTGCTTTGACGCTGAAGAAGCTCTCTGAATCTCTTTTAAATCTTCAGCATCAACGGTTGTGAAATTTCAGACCCTAATTTGACGCTGAAAATATTATCTTACCCAGTTTTAAATCTTTAGAATCTAAAGTTTTTAAAATCAAGATTCTACTTTGACGCTAAAGAACCTTAATTCTAATTCACATCCCATTTTTAATCTTCCTAGCCTTCAGTCTTCGAATACAAGCCCTTACTTTGATCTTGAAAGATCTCTCTAATTCTATTCCAGATATTTAGAACCTATAGTTTTCAAACTTGAGATCCTAATTTAACGCGAAAAACATACCTGACCAGGTTTTAAATCGTTTGAACCTACAGTTTTCAATATGAAGACCCTACTTTGATGCTGGTAAACCATTTTGATCTTTTTCTAAGAATTTGAAACATAAAGCCGTCAAACTCAAAACTCTACTTTGCTGCAGGATCTTTAAAATCCTCTCTGACGCTATTCTGGATCATTAGAAGCTACAATTGACAAACTGAAGACACTACTTTGGTGCTGAGAAATCTTTGCGACCGTATTGTAAGTATTTGGAACCTAAAGTTGTCAAATTCAAAACCCTACTTTGATGTACGATCTTTAAAATCCTCTTTGATTATTCTGAAGCATGAGAAGCTACATTTGACAAACTGAAGACCCGACATTGACGCTTAAAACCTTCTCTGATACGATTTTGAATCTTCAGAACCTACAGTTGTCAAACTGAAAACCCTACTCTGGTGCTGATAAACCTCTCTGGTCCTATTTTAAGTATTTTGAACCTAAAGTTGTCAAACTCAAAATTCTACTATGATGTAGGATCTTCCAAATTTCTTCTGACTCTATTTTAAATCATTAGAAGCTACAGTTGATAAACTGTTGACCCTAATCTGGCGCTGGAAAACCTCTCTGATACAATTTTGAATTTTTAGATCCTACAGTGGTCAAACTGAAAACCTTACTTTGATGCTGACAAAACCTCTCTGACCCTGTTTTAAGTATTTGCAACCTGAAGTTGTCAAACTTAAAACCGTACTTTGGTGCAGGATGCTCAAAGACCTCACTGAATCTCTTCTGAATCATTAGAAACTACAGTTGGCAAACTGAAGACCCTACTTTGGTGATGATGAACCTCTCCGACCCCATGTTAAGTATTTGCAAGCTGAAGTTGTCAAACTCAAAACCCTACTTTGCTGCAGGATCTTTAAAATCCTCTTTGATACTATTTGAAATCTACAGAACCTACAGTTGTCAAAATCAAGATGCTAATTCGACACTGAAAACCTTTTTGATCATATTTTAAATCTTTAGAACCTACAGTTATCAAACTCAAGATCCTACTTTGATGCTGATAAACCTTCTTGATCTTTTCCTGAGTATTTGAAACGTAAAGTTGTCAAACTCAAAACTCTACTTTGCTGCAGGATCTTTAAAATCCTCTCTGAATCTATTCTGAATCATCAGAAGCTACAGTTGACAAAATGAAGACACTACTTTGGTGCTGAGAAATCTTTGCGACCGTATTGTAAGTATTTGGAACCTAAAGTTGTCAAACTCAAACCCCTACTTTGATGTAGGATCTTTAAAATCCTCTTATTCTGAAGCATTAGAAGCTACATTTGACAAACTGAAGACCCTACATTGACGCTGAAAACCCTTTCTGATACAATTTTGAATCTTTAGAACCTACAGTTGTCAAACTGAAAACCCTACTCTGGTGCTGATAAACCTCTCTGGCCCAATTTTAAGTATTTTGAACCTAAAGTTGTCAAACTCAAAATCCTACAATGATATAGGATCCCTAAAACCTGTCTGACTCTCTTCTGAATCACGAGAAGCTGCAGTTGAAAAAAAAGACCCTACTTTCGTACTGAGAAACCTCTCCCACCATATTTTAAGTAATTGGAACCTAAAGTTGTCCAACTCAAAACCCTTCTTTGATGTATAATCTTCAAAATCCTCCTGACTCCATTCTGAATCATTGGAAGCTATAGTCGACAAACGGAACACCCTTCTTTGACGTTGTTCAACCCTCTCGTTTGACGGAGATCCTGTTTTAAATGTTTTCAGCCTACATTCTGCGAATTCAAAACCTTACCTTAATTCTGAAAAACCTCTCTGACCCTATTTTTAATCTTTAGAATATACAGTCGTCAAACTCAACATCCTAATGTGACGTTGATAAGCCTCTTCGATCCTATTCTAAGTATTTGGAACATAACGTTGTCAAAATCAAAACCCTACATTGCTGTAGGAACTTCAATATCCTCTCTGACTCTATTCTGAATCATTAGAAGCTACAGTTAAGAAACTGAAGACCCTACTTTGACCCCGAAAAACCTATCTGATATGATTTCAAATCTTTAGAACCTACAGTTTTCAAACTAAAAACCCTACACTGCTACTTATAGATTTCTCTGACCTGATCTTAAGTATTTGGAACCTAAAGTTGTCAAACTCAAACCTTACTTTGATGTAGGATCTTTAAAATCCTTTCTGATTATCTTGAAGCCTTGGAAGCTACATTTCACAAACTGAAGACCCTACTTTGATGCTGGAAACTTTTTCTGATACGATTTTGAATCTTTAGAACCTACAGTTGTCAGACTGAAATCCCTACTTTGGTGCTGATACACCTCTCTGACACTATTTCAGGTTTTTGGAACATTAAGTTGTCAAACTCAAAATCTTACTATGACGTAGGATCTTTGAAACCTCTCTGACTCTCTTCTGAATCATTAAAAGCTGCAGTTGACAAACTGAAGACCCCTCTTTTGTGCCTGTAAACCTCCCTGACCCTATTTTATGTATTCGGGACCTAAAGTTGTCAAACTCAAAACCCTACTTTGATGTAAAATCTTCAAAATCCTTTCTGACTCTATTCTGAATCATGAGAAGCTACAGTTAACAAACTGAAGACCCTACTTTGACGCTGAAAAACCTATCTGATACGATTTTGAATCTTTAGAACCTACAGTTGTCAAACTAAAAACCCTACTCTGGTGCTAATAAATCTCTCTGACCCGATCCTAAGTATTTGGAACATAAAGTTGGTTAGCTCAGAATCCTACTTTGATGTAGGATACCTAAAGCGCCTTTGACTCTCTTATGAATCATTAGAAGCTACAGCTGACAAACTGAAGACCCTACTTTGACGTTGTTTAACCCTCTCGATTGACGCAGACTCTGTTTTAAATGCTCTCAGCCTACATTCTTTGAATTCGAAACACTACTCTAAAACAGAAAACCCTCTCTGACGCTGAAGAACTCATCCGCACCTATTTAGGATACTTAGAACCTGTATTTTGTCAAACTCAGGACCCGGTTTTGGCGCTGAGAAACCTCTCTGACCCGATTTTTATTCTTTAGAACTTACTGTTTTCAAGCTCAAGATATTACTTTGACGCTGATTAAACTCTCCTCTAACGCTGATCCTTTATCTTTTTAGCCTATATTTTTTGAATTCGAAACACTAATTCAACACTGAAAAACCTCTGTGACCCAACTTCTAATTGAAATTTATTCCAAATTTGAGGATTTTAGGACTATTCATCACACTGGTACCAATTACTATTCTTTTTGAAAACTTGAATTGAGATATTTAAGAGCATTGTCAAAATTCAATCATTGTCAATATGAAAAAGGATCCTGCTAGTTATAATAATTATATTCACCCTTTAATTTTTTCTTCGAATAACAAAAACATTGATTTTTCTCCCAATCTTTGACTCATACCCTTACCAACACACTCAACACTGAAACAACTGTTTCCATAATACGCAGGAAGCATAACCAAGCAGGCATAAAATAAAACTTTCATGCCCTCAAACTCTGCGACCTTGTGTGTGCAGTCCGAAGGGATGGGGTGAAAAACGGAAGTCAGCTTTTGTATTCGAGGTGCTCGTTAAGACTAAATACTGAAGAGACTTCCTTTTGTTTAATTTTCTTTATTTTCTCTCGCCATGATCCGATTTTGTTTCTTTGATAGAAGTAACACGCTGTGTCAGTTTCAACATTGTTATGTCTGCAGAGTTCCGGTTACAAGGGCATGGAAATACAAGCCTCGGGAACTCGAGTGTATCGGCTACCCCTATCTGAATCTCCCTGGTTGTCTGCAATTCACTCTGGGGGGCGAATAATAGTTCAAGGGAGATGAGGAAGGACCCAGCAGACAGAGGGAGGTGTCACCCGAGGCATCCTTTCCTTTATCCTTCAAACTTATCAGTTTTGCATCTATCATCCTTTCACAAACTCAAAAAGTCTCGTTCAACCTTTAATCAGTCCTGCTTTTTAGGGACTTTAAAATTCAAAAAACAAAGGGAGTGTTATATTTATAGGGTGCTCATTTTACGAGCACTTTGCTTCCTGTTAGTAAATGTTTTTGCTTCCTCATAGAGGAAGCATTTTTCATTTTTAGGTAAAAGACAAACTAAAATTTTCATTTTGATAAATCTAATAGAAATTTATAAAAAAAAATTCTAAATTATACAAACAAATTTTTGAATACAATGACAAATCAGACAAATCAAATTTTGTATTCAAGAGGGTAATTTGTCGAGCTGGAAAAGGGAAGGGGGAAATTCTATAGAACCCTATCCCTTTGCCAACTTTATGCTTAGGTAATTTGAGTTAAGAGTGAACACATCTTTTCTATTCTCACATCAACTTTAAATTATGAGGATGAGAAATTTTTACTTTAAAAATAGATTTTTAATATAATATAATTGACCATAACTTCCTTACACTTCAATAAAATGTATGATTATTATAGGTCAATCGATTCGTCTTGAACCAATGTATCTTTTATATTCGTGTATAAACTTTGAATTATGTTAATGATTGAAGTTTCACCATGAAAATAGAATTGTAATATAATATAGCTGATCATAACTTCCTTAATCTTCAATAAAATGGATTAATATTATAGGTCAAACGATTCATCTCGAAACAAGGAATCCTTTTTAATGTTAAATTAACTTTGAATTATGTTAATCAATGAAGTTTTACCATAGAAATAGATTTGTAATATAATATAAATTACCATAACTTTCTTGCTCTTCAATCGAATGTATTGATATTACAGATCACACATTTCGTCTCGAACCAAGAAATCTTTTTTAATGTTACATCAACTTTGAATTATGTTAATGAAAAAAGTTATACTATGAAAAACCGATTTTGAAAATACATAAATTACTATAAGTTCCCTAATTTTTAATAAAATGTATTAATATTATAGGTCAATCGATGCGTCTCGAACCAATGCATCTTTTATATTCTTGGATCAACTTTGAATTATGTTAGTGAAAACAGTTTTACTACGAAAATAGATTTTCAATATAATATGAATGACCATAACATCCTCACTCTTCAATAAAATGTATTAATATTGCAGGCCAATCGATTCGCCTCGAACCAATGAATCTTTTATATTCTAGTATAAGCTTTAAATTATGTTAGTGAAAGAAGTTTTACTATAAAAATAGATTTTTAATATAATATAAATGACCATCATTTCCTTAATCTTCAATAAAATGTATTGATATTATAGGTCAGTTGATTCGTCTCGAACCAAGGAATCTTTTATGTTAGTGTATCAAATTTGAATTACGTCAATGAAAAAAGTTATACTATATAAAACCGATTTTAAAAATACATCAATTAACATAAATTCCATACTTTTCATTAAAATTGATTGATACTATAGGTCAATCGATGCCTCTCGAACCAATAAATCTTTTATATATTTGCATCAACTTTGAATTATGTTAGTGAAAAAAGTTTCACTATACAAATAGATTTTCAATATAATATAAATGACCATAACTTCCTTATTCTTAAAAAAAATAAATTAATATTATAGGTCAATCCATTGGTCTCGAACCAAAGAATCTTTTTTATTCTTGTATCAGCTTTAAATTATGTCAGTGAAAAAAGTTTTACTATAAAAATAGATTTTTAATATAATATAAATGACCATAACTTCCTCACTCTTTCAGAAAATGGATTAATATTATAGGTCAATCGATTCGTCTTGAACCAAGGAATCTTTTATGTCTGTGTATCAAATTTGAATTATGATAATGAAAAAAGTTATATTATGAAAAAGAGACTTAATAAATATATAAATTACCATAACTTCTCTAGCCTTTAATAAAATGTATTGATATTATAGGTCAATCGATGCGTCTCGAAACAATGAATCTTTTATATTCTGGTATCAACTTTGAATTATGTTAGTGAAAAAAGTTTGACTATCAAAATAGATTTATAATATAATATAAATGACCATCAGTTCCTTAATCTTCAATAAAACGTATCCATATTATAGGTCAAAAATTCGTCTCGAACTAAGGAATCTTTTTTAATGTTACATCAACTTTGAATTATGTTAATGAAAAAAGTTTAACTCTAAAAGTAGATTTTTAATATAATATAAATAACCATAACTTCCTCACTCTTTCAGGAAATGGATTAATATTATAGGTCAATCGATTCGTCTTGAACCAAGGACTCTTTTATGTCTGTGTATCAAATTTGAATTATGATAATGAAAAAAGTTATATTATGAAAAAGCGACTTTAAAAATATATAAATTACCATAAATTCTCTAGTCTTTGATAAAATGTATTGATATTATAGGTCAATCGATGCGTCTCGAAACAATGAATCTTTTATATCCGGGTATCAACTTTGAATTATGTTAGTGAAAAAAGTTTGACTATCAAAATAGATTTGTAATATAATATAAATGACCATCAGTTCCTCAATCTTCAATAAAATGTATCCATATTATAGGTCAAAAATTCGTCTCGAAC
>JAABKJ010004561.1:0-24198 GCA_011634705.1 Andricus grossulariae
TCAGTGGGGAGATTGCTACTCCCTTGGGGTATATTGTTTTTAACATACCTATTCATCGTTGGTTTAAATTCGGGGTTACTTCCCCTAGCTGGTTTTTTTCCACCCCGGGTATTTGATTTCCCCGGTACCACCATGGTAGTTTGCTGCCATGTTGCCGAAGCCTAGGCTGCTGTAACACCTCATTGCATCCGCCTTTCTGTGTACACGAAAGCATACTCATCCCACCTTAAGGTGTCCAAGGCGCACCCAATTCACCGCCAGATCTTCTGCCAGCTCCTCGAAAGCCTTCAGATTACTTCTAAAGGGTCTTTTCGTGAGGCTGACCCTGATGTCTCTAGTCGGTCTGCCGAAATGGTTTCGAACGGCATCCTCTACTTCGTCTGCGTCTGTCGTCGTATCGAGGTCCAGAATTACGACCTCGTTGCGAGGGACAAGCTCACGGACGCTAGCTCCGTCACCAACCGCCTCCTTGATGGCAGCCGACAGCTCGGCTCTGCACTTTGACGCATGCCACAGTTCTACTAGAACCTCTCCGTGTCTCGTTTGCCTGACCCCCTTGATTTTTACGCCAAGGGCGTCAGGTTTCACTTTCTTCTTAAGGTCCTTGAGGACCGTCGCGTAGCTGAGAACCTCGGTCGGTTTGATAAGAACCGCCCCGGTTCTAGCTCTCATCTTCTTCTGCTTCCTTTTTGGTACGCACTCTGGCTTTTCTTCCACCTTTTTCGGTGTCGAGTTCGTTGGCGCTGGAGCGCCACGTGTCCTCGGCCTTTTGCTCCTCGAAGATGAGCTAAAAAATGATAATATGGATGAAGAGATAGATGAACAAGAGATGGAAGAAGAGAAGAATTGTGAGAAAGAAATAGATAAGAAGGAGGAGGATGATGAGAAGGAGCATGAGGAGGAGATCAATGACGATTAGGAGGAGGTGGAGAATGAGGAGGAGGAGAAGGATCAGGAGGAGGAGAATGACAGGGAGGAGGAAGGGGGGGGGGTGAATGGTGATGAAGAGGAGGTGGAGGAGAATAATGAGGAGGAGGAGAAGGAGAAGGAGAATGATGATTAATTTGATCATTACAGTGAGGCCATCAGTGACCCACTACAAAACGCGACCCTTTACTGCCAACCCATTTCCTCTCAACCGCTTTAGCATTACTTCAATGATATGGGAGTAAGGCCATTACGCCGCGCCTCGGCGCTAATCTAGTTGTGTCAACTTGGACTTCCTCTGTGATTCTTCCTGGACCTGCCCAACCATGATGTACGCATTGTCCTCATTAGTGCGACAATGTCAAACAACGGGCGCGTAGGCTTTCGACATCATGGCTGGATGAAGTTACTTATACATGTCTTCCTCTATGGCCAAAACCGAGGCAGTGGTAGCACCGAGTGGCCTTCATTTTCTTGCGTAAGTGGCCTCTTCACAGGTGTGGAAGCGATTGTTTTCCCGGCTTCTTCTGCAGTTTGCACCCCCTTGCAGGTAATTACTCTGTGCCTTACTCTTTTCTTGATCTCCTGCAAACTTTCGAAAATTGTGTCCTGGTAACAGTTTTTGTTCATGCGAAACTCTATCTTGACGCCATCTATTCCGAAGTCCATATCGCTGAGCAGCTTTCCCGCATCTCCGATTTCTTTCCGCACTGGGAGCCACATACTGCTATTACAGTCGCTAAAGCTCTCGAGCTCTCCAATGACTTCCCGTAACTCCTTTAGGTATTCCTCCAATTTCTGAATCGCCAACTCAAAGCCTCCCACATACATCGGAGTAGAGACTGATCACGCTGATCTTTCCCTTCTGTGACGTCCACAGGGCCTCCAAGCTCCTCACATACGCTCCTGTCCAAGTATGTTTGGTTCCCCCCAAAATCCATGGAACCAACACCACCCATATCTGGGAGGTGTCCCCTATCCGCAACCTGGGGAGGCGCCCGATGGAGGACCAGCAAACCCCACATAATGATGGTAATGATGATGACGATGATAATGAGAAGGAGGATGAGGAGAATGATGACGAGGAAGAGGAAGAGGAGGAGCTATCCTATCTTGAACTTTGTATATTGGTTCATACGATTCCAAACGATCTTGTTTATGAACTGCAATTTTATATTAATACGAGTGGTAACCATTCACTACAAAGTCCTGATTGTCTAGCAATTCTAAATAAATTGCGTCAAAAATATGTAATATATTAGTGAATACTGTTGTGAATCTTGGTTAAGATTCTTCATAATGAATGTGATGTATTAAAAACAGCTTGAGCTTGTTTTTGAATGAAAATTTGGATTGAACGAATAAAACTATGTATACTTAATTATAATTCCCTATCCTGTTGAAATAAGTAGATAAATAAATTAGTTTATTATTCAAGTTAATAATTTCTTTTACCTTATTACATTTTTTCTTAGTCTAATGATTTTTTTACTTAACTTTATTACATTTATCTTGGTTTAATTATTTTTAACTTAGTTACATTAGTTATAAGTTATTCTATTTATTTAGAAGTTATTTTTAATGACTGTTACGTAACCTAATTAGAAGCTTAAGATTATAGCAGAAACTTCATACTGCGCATGCGCAAATGACTATGCACTGAGCGATGAGAATGATGTGAGCACCACAGGGTTTGACAGTTACGCATAATTCTCAAGTTTTTGATATAAAATATATTGAAAACCGAGTAAGGCACTTTCCAAAATGACTAAAATGCACTAAACCTCACTTTTTTTTGATTGATTTGTTTTTATGAATTAATTCCTTCACAATAGCTATATAGTCTGAGCGCGCGAAATTCAAATTGATAAAATGTAGATTGATTCAAGCTAGCTAGTAAGGTAGATCATCGATATTTTCTTCCACTATTTGGATTGGAACTTTTAATTTCGAATAACGATAAAGTATGAATTGTCGTTCGAATACTATTGGACCCTCTCTGTTCAACTCACACGATAGAAAGAGAGACGTTTTAAAACCTTTGTTTCGAATTCTCATGCATCTCGCTGTCTATCACACATAGAAGAAAGAGAGTGCTAATTGACTTTAGACATCGGTGTCTCAGTGCAGATAATCTCGGCGTGGTGCTAGGGGGACCCCACTTACAGGTATAGGGGAAGCACACATCTTTACAGTTATAGGACATTCTTTTTACTTATATTTAAATAGTTTATACGTTCAATGTTTTATCATTAAAATATGTATTCAGATTCTTATATTTTTTTTATATATTTTAGATCATTGAGATGTTAAGACAAGTAGCTACATAGTTATATATTAGTCCATAAGAATTATAAAAAATGACTAGGTAATCTCAGCGTGGTACTTGTAGAAATGGGGGACTCCTGCATATAAGGTAGACACATGATGGAAGTTGGGGGAATCCCAGTGAGCATTGGAGTGACACAGCGTTTTTTCGGTAACGTATTGCGTATACACTGATACATAAATTACCTTTCGCTAATATAAGTGCTAGATAAAAGTACTGAGTGATATCATCATTTATTTACACGCGATTGGTAAGGTAGGTTCCTGATGTAGCGACGGAAGCTCGATCTATAGCTGGGAATTAATATTGATGCTATTGACGGCCGATGGTAATTACCTGATGTTGGTAACCCATCCTGGAACAGAATCACTGGGGCGACACAAACGGTTTGTCGGTAAGGTACGGACAGACTGCGAATCAATTCAACGGCCGATAAATGCATTACCGACTGTTGATAAATTGATATTAGTGTTGGCAGAAAGTACTGAGTGGAGTCATCAGTTATTTACACCTGGTTAATAAGGTAGGCCTCCTGATATAGCGACTGACGCTCGATCTGTGGCTAGAGATGAGCATTATCTATGGCCCCTGTTTTACCGAACTATGGTGAAATGGTAATATTAATAGTTACCAACTTGCATGTTTTACCAACTGATGGTGACATGCCTCCTACCTTACCGACATGTGGTTAAATGATAATTTCAAAAGTTGCCAACCTAC
This sequence comes from Andricus grossulariae, assembly GCA_011634705.1. Taxonomy (NCBI): domain Eukaryota; kingdom Metazoa; phylum Arthropoda; class Insecta; order Hymenoptera; family Cynipidae; genus Andricus; species Andricus grossulariae. The sequence goes on from JAABKJ010004561.1 coordinate 3,977, forward strand.
CTGTTTTACCGATTAATGGTAATATGACTCCCTACCTTACCGACATGTGATAAAATGATAATATAAAAAATTCCCCCCCCCCCTGTTTTACCAACTGATGGTAGTATGGTTCCCTACCTTGTCGATCAATGGTCACTTAGCACGGGACCGAACCTTATAATGTTAACTTAGCAGAAATCTCCATTACCAACCTCACTGTTTTACTGACTTAGCATGGAACAGAACCTTATAATGTTAACTTAGCAGGAATCTCCATCACCAACCTCATTGTTTTACAGACTTAACATGGGACAGAACCTTGAAAATACCGACCTCTATGTTTTAAAAACCGATGTTAAAATGCTATTGTAGCAGGAATCTGCATTACCAAATCTCACTGTTTCACCGACAGCCGGTAACTTAGCATGGAACAGAACCCTCCCTCTGTCGGTGGCGCCATCTGTTGGTGTCGGTAACCAGCGTCGGTGGCGCCATCTGTCAGTGAGTGTCCTCTTAGCTGCCTAGCACTACTACTATTCTAGAGGTAGTTTTTCTGAAGTATGATACTCTAGAGGGTAAGTGTTTTACAACTCAAGCTGATATTGTAATACAGCATCAATTAGAACAATTTTGTGTAAAAACAATAAAGAAAAAAGAATTTCACCTCTTGAAACAGTAAAAGACTCAAAAATATAGAGGGGGTGATTTCAATCCCCAAATATGAACGATTTCCTAACAAAAAATTTTCTTTGAATAGTCTGGGAACCTCTTTTCACGTGCAAAGTAACACAAAAATTGGCGCCGGACACCAACCTAACCCCCTAGCGACTTCTCGTGAGAAATGAGATGTCACGCATAATAGCCTATGACTCATCTTTGAAATAAGTTCTTATGATTACTTTAATCGTGTCCAGTAATCGTATATGAGCACAGACTCGATATCTTTGCATGGGGTCAATAATATGTTCATCGGACGCTTTCTTTTCAAACCTCTGTTTCGTCCTTCGAACACGACTGGGGCATTTTGAAGTTGATAAATATGCCACTTTTTCGATGAATTGTTCTTAATTTTCTACAGTGACTCTAACGTGCTTTTCAGCATATTCTTCTGCCTCAGTTCTGAATTTGTTAAATGCCTCATCTGCACTCTGCCTCATCTTCTTAAATTCGTTGGAAACTCTGCTAACCATACTAGTAGCACCAACCAAATCAATATTTATTTTTGAAAATACAAATTCAGTGGACGCATGAGATCAAAAATCTCGCGGAATATTGTTGCGGTCAAGATAAATTCCACGCTGAAAAATTATTTATACAGACCTCCTGCTGTTGTAGTTCCTTCGTTGTCTGCTGCTCCAGGAACATCTCGCAAGTATTCCAACCAGGTGCCCCTTTCAATTCAAACAGAGTACACTGCAATTATTATCCATAAACTTAAAGCAAAGCTGCTCGCCAGTTTCTATAGCAGTTGACCTTACGCCCGTGAGAGGCTCATACACATTGCCCGTTTTCTGATCAGCATATCGAGTGATAAGAGCCAGTTTCTCGTGCTTAGACTTTTTAAAGGTACCGTCCATCGGTACACTGAAAAAAGGTGTTGCAGTGATTTCATTTTTCTCCTGAACAGTGATGCACGTAGCAAGTGTATTTATTGGCTGATTCTGACGCCTACAAGAAATAAATGTGACATTATTTTTTGTCTGATTTTCCCTCTCTGATTTCTAGGTTGTTGCAAATCCGTGATGTAGCTTGCCAAAATTGGTGAATATTTAGATAGCAGCATGGCCAGGTCTCGAAAATTTCCTTGCATTTGTTCTGTTCTGCAATTTTCTCGATGTCCACGAAATGACATGTTATGTCTTGCGAGATAAAGCGTCGTTTCTAAGAGTATTCGAACAATTTCTTCATTTTTAGCTACTTCTCTATTTTTTCCTTTCATGTTGGCTGCTAATACGGAAACGGAAATCTCTTTGTATTTTTGCTTTAAAGTTGCAGAAATATGTATGCCAGAAGTTTCATTCTGTAAAGTTTTCCATAAACCTTTTTGCCATCCTGATATTCCTGTAACTGTCCATTCTTTGGAACGTGATTCTGGTTCTGCAAATAGCATGCAAAAAGTGCAGAAGACCTCATCCAAGGACGGAGAATATTGCACCCATTCTCTTTCTCCTGCAGTTTCATCAGAACAGTGCTTTAAGTACCAAAAATCTTGAAAACATCAATTTAGTTTATTCCTTGGAAATTCTCCAAATTGTAAGTCACATGCTCGCGGCTGGCATTGACCCGCATCTGATATGCTACTTATTTCATCTGAACTTACAGACGTCTTCTTATATGAATTTGCAGAATCGTTATGCTTTCATTACGCTGTACGGACCGAAACTCTTAATTTTCACCTTTATTCCAGGGCCTAACTAAGTTCTCGCGATAGCGACTAAATCGGCGACCTTGTACTCCGTAGCCTTTTTTCTCTTTTTGTTCTACCTTCTCTCATTTTCCTCGTGGACTCTGGCTATTCGTTTTTTAGCTTGCCATCGAAGCTCTTCTCGAGCGGCGTCGAATTCCTTCAGAAGTGATTGCTGAATTATCTCTTGCAATTGTAGGTCTTCTTTATTCCGCATTGGTGTACCTACAAGTACTTGAAAGGGTGTCGATGCAAGACTTCTCTAGAATGTAGAGCTCAAAGCACGTTGAACTTGACTAACGTGTTTGTACCATTTTGTTGGTACATTCATGCCCAACTTCGTCAAGAATTCCTCAACGGTTCGGTGAATCCTTTCAACTTGTCCATTGCCTCTTGGAACACCCGTAGTCGTGCGGTAACATTCGATCTTCTCAGCTTCGTAGTAGTTTTTGAATTCATGGGAGGTGAATGCAGTTCCTCTATCAGTCATGGCTCTGCGTGGGTTCCCAAAATTATGCCGATGAATCTTCCATTTATCTAGAACTTCCTGTGTTCCAGTAGATTTTGTTGGAAATAATCACACAAACTTTATAAATCCACCAATCATCGACAGCAGATGTTTACATGACTTGTTGGTGGATGGTAGTGGGCCAACGTGATCCATGTGCATCGTATCCAGCGATACGTCTCCTTTTATTATAGGATGTAAGAAAACCTCTGCTTTTCCTTGTTTCATTCTACCTGATATGCACGGGACGAAATTTTTTATGAAACTTTTGATCTTTGGTTCGAGTCCGTCAATCCGATCGTCTCGGTTATTCAATTCTGCGTCTTCTTCAGTCCGGAATGGCCTAATTCAGGGCATTGCGAGATAATCTTACGCTGCATGCCTTTGGGTACCACGAACAACTTCTTACCGTCTCTCTCGTGATAAAGCAACCCTTATTCGATTACATAATCGTCATGAGTTCCTTTCACTAGTAATTTTTTTTATTACGTTGACCTTCTCATCTGTTTCCTCAGCTTGTATTAACCGTTCTACCATAATATCGCGAATTTGTAACACAACAAGTCCATTGCCTGCTCAAAAGCAATGCAATTCGTAACAATTTTAAATGGTCTTCCAAACAAATACGGCCAAAACTTCTACAACATAAATTACGTCAAAAACTTCTAAATCAAAGCTAGCGTATTTTCGCTCTACGACGGTTGTTGCTCTGCTAAAATAAAAACACGGATGCATCATCCCGTCTTCCGCACATTTTTTCATTAAAACAGCACCATAGCCGTCCATTGAGGAATCGGTGTGCACCGCAATTTCTTAGCGCTGATCGAAAATGTGCAGTACAGGATATTCACATAATGCCTGTTTTAACAATTCAAACGAATTACGCTGCCCTTCTTCGGAATAAAATTCAACGTCGTTCCTCGAACAATCTCGCAGTGCTTTGCCATCCACGTAAATCGTTCTAAAAATGTACGCATGTAGCCTGCAAGTCCTAAAAAACTAGCCAATTCAGTGAGCGACTTCTTAGCGCAAACTAATATCTGCAAATCACTCCACGAGTACATTTCTTGCACTCGGTGATGTGAGCCATCCACTAATTCACCGTAAAAACTGGATTCTTACCATCGAATTCATTGATAGTGCCTCCCACATCTCTCAGTTGAACTCCACTTTCACTTGGTGCTGGCGTCGAAGCTCTGGATTCCCTCAGTTGTTCCTGCAGCTGAGCTATTTGAAGTTCCAAATCTTGCTCGCGCGACATTTCTGTGTTGATGACCGTCGTGTCCTCTTCGTTGCAGCTTTCCCCTCCTTCGTCGTTGCTTCCCTCTCTCTCATCGTTGCTTCCTTCATCTCCGTTTCTCTTTTCTACTGCTGTGGAAAGCGAAGAATCTGGGGTGGGTGGAGAGTTTCCACTGCCTCTCAGGTGGCTCTCTTCCTCACGGTCTTTTCCCATTGCTACCCCTGCAGGATCTTTGAATTTCTCTTTTGGTGTCTTCGTTAGGGATTTCTTTTTCGGCATCGTTTGTGTCTTTCGTCGTTTTTTTCCGCGATTAGGATTTTTGAATTTATTAGCTGAATTTCGCGTAACCACCATGCGACTTTACTTCGTCTTTGCTACACGTCGTTCGTCGTCGTCGTATTCGTCGTTGCTTTTGGCGTCGTTGTGTGGTTGGCGTCGTTATGGTGGTTGGCGTCGTTGTGGTGGTTGGCGTGGTTGCTCCTAGTTCAGCATTCATCACACAAAAAATCCTAACAGTTACTGCACCTCACTTTAAACTTCATAAGTCACTTTACACTCGTCATGTAGCACTTTTTAACACAAGTGAGAACTTTTTTCTCTGCTCACTACACTTCTACTTTCACCACGGCTCTTCGCGTCACGTCATCAGCGTCCTAAGTCCTAATTGCGTAAAAAGGTCCTAATCACTTCATTGCTATTTCAACCTCATCCCGGACGAGCCCCAAAAATTTTGGGAATGAGGGTTAATAACAAACAGTGATTTTTTTACAATAACTAAGTTTAATGAAAACACTGAAAAATTTTTCCTTTTCTTACAAAACTCTATGGTGAAAAAACTTCTTCCACTTATCGCGTTGAACCGTTAAATAATACTAACCAAGGCATCAGTTTTCATGCATTTTTAAAACGAAATAGACCTCTAAACTGAACTGCTCCACATTTCAGTCTGTCAGAATGCATACGCATTGGAATTTTCACAAGGTTGTTTGACAAAAATCTGCTCAATTACAATTCGAATTTCAAATTTAGATAAAATCTCACACTTGCCACTTCATTTTATTGCATTGTAAATTTTATTTGCTGCTTATAACAAATAAGTTCACCCATCTATTATAAGGACAAAACATTTTTCAATTTTTGAGTACTGTACCAAAGTTACCAAATTTACCAAAGTTTTTTATTACTTAAGACTGCACTAGACCCTTATGTTATAATTAAGATTTTATTTGATTAATTTGTCTAATTTTTGTGAGGATAACACACTTTTTTGGAGTATATTACAAAGTTTATTAATTTTTCCAATTATTGTAAGAGCAACACGCATTTCAAATGTATGCAAATATTACCGAACACATTCAAGACTGTACTAAATTAAATTTAAAATAATTTTCTTATGCAAACTACATTCTGACATTGCGTCCCTGATCAATATTCTTTTGTAACTGTCTTTTCCAAGATAAAAATTAACCACTGATGAGGGCCACCACTGCGCGCCGAAACGTTTTGTTCAATTAAAAATTGATTGCATTATTTATTCTGACCCTAAAGCTAAAATTAACATCCGATATTATGAACAATTATTTAGATATCCCCCCTTTTCCACTCCTCAAAAAACACTTTTTAAATTTTATAACAATTTAACAGTAATAGCGGTATCTCCTATTTCTCAAGAAATTGAAGCTTTTAAGCACTCCCGACTCAGGAAATTGAAATAGAATTATTAAACTTCTCATTATAATTTCAAACAAATAAATTCATTTCAAGTTTAATTATAATTAAACTAAAACTAATATTACATTGATATGATCAACCATCTTAAAATAAAAGATTAACGGGCGGCAACTTATATTTAGGTAATTTCATTCAGCGTCATTCCTCATATTAAGTTCTGGCAATTGAAAATCAAAATTATTACTTTTGACGAACAGAAAATATCCCCCACGCAATGTAAAAAGAATTAATTATTAATCAATCATCAATTTTTAATCAATAGGTTGTCATTTAACCAATCAATCAATTGAATTATTAACAATAGTGTGTTATTATGTCACTAATTGCTAAGCTGAATGCAGCTTGGGCTAGCAAATTTTTTTTGAGACACGAGACAATATATAAATCATCTATGGTCGTGCCGAAAATTTGCAAACAAGATCCCCCACTCCCCTCCCCCTTACCAGAGTAGACAGACCACTCGGTGAAAAATGCCGTTTTGAATATAACTAGATGACATCTTTCCTGTTCTTTTGAAAGATATCGTTTCTAACTGGTCCAAGTATTATAACTGCAACAAAGATTTTTTTATTGACATTGGGGTCGATAATATTTATTTGTTTTGTGTCCTGCAATTGATTTTTTGTAAATATAATTAATATATACATTTTAATTGATCTAAATTCATTACAAGGTATATTTTCAAACCAAAAATTTTGAGTTTTGTTTGTAAATTTGATAAATTTTACTGTCAATAATATAGTGCATTTCAACCACGGATAGCGGTTGCAACTTGATATAATTGATATAAACTTCATCACATTGCCACGAAAAATTTAACAAGCGGGGAATAGTGAGAGAGAGAGAGAGAGAGAGAGAGAGAGAGAGAGAGAGAGAGAGAGAGTTAGTGGGGGGAAATGAGGATGGGGTAGTTAGGGGAGGGGAAAAAGTTAGGCATTTCAAATACTATATTAACAAGGCGACGAAACCCTTTTTTGTAATTAGTTTTTTTCAAATTGTTTCTAAAGTCTTAAAAATGAAGTCTCGAGATAAAAGTGAATTAAAGTTACATATAGTAAAAGTAGAAACCTCTTTAATACATAACTAAAATTGTTATTCTTCAAATAGTTTATAACAACAATAATATCTCCGTTTACAAACGCTAACTGTAGCCAGCGTTTGTTGAAACAAGATTTCTTTTGCAAAAATTTTTAGAAAGAAAATGTGAGGCCTCTCTGGGAGAAATTGCAAAATTAAGTTTAAAATTAAAAAATGAAGGTTAAATAATTTTTTAATGGAAAAATCATTATTATTATCGTGAAACTCATGAAATAATGTTTCCAGAACCCTCACAGAAAAGTTAAACTGGATAACTTTAGTAGAAGTTATGGTTAATTAAGTATCGGCGTGCGTGGTAAAATCACGAAAATTCAAGTATACCGAGGTTTTAGGTTTAATATACAAATGTATATTAAATGTATTTTCAAATTTAAAACATTTTTAACAGTGTAGTAAACTATTATAAATACGAGGGCTGTTTGGTAAGTCAGTGACTTATCGACTAAAAGATTTTTTTTCTCGGAAAATGAGCGTTTTACTTCTCAAAATAATCTCCTTTTAGCTCGATACATTTAGTCCAGCATTTTTCCAATTTTTGTATTCCTTCCAAATAATAGGTTTTTTCAAGGCTCTCAAAATAGGCGTTTGTTTCGGTGATGACCTCTTCATTCGACCCAAATCTCTTACCGCCCGGCTATTTCTTCAGGTTTGGAAACAGGAAATAGTCATGGATAATCATGGATTTTTGCCATCGCGACTACACACGTGTGCACCCTTGAATTAGCCTGATGGAACAGCACTTTTTTCTTCGACAAATGCGGTCGTTTTTGCTTCAAATGAATATCGAATCTGTCCAAAAGCTCTGAATAATATTGGCCGTTGATCCTTTTACCCTTCTGAAGGTAATCGATGTGAATGATATCGCGTGCATCCCAAAAAACTGTGGCCATGACCTTGTTGGCCGACAGACCCACCTTGGCCTTCTTTGGTGCAAGTTCACTCGGAGAAACCCACTGTTTTTATTGTTCCTTGGTCTCTGGTGTGTTGTGTGAATCCATGTTTCGTCCACGGTTACGAAACGGCGAAAAAACTCGTTCGGAATGCGGCTGAACATCGCCAAAAACTCCTTTGAAATGGTCACACGTTTGCGCTTATGGTCGAATGTGAGCAATCGCGGGACCCATCTCGCGGATAGCTTTTTCATGTCCAAATATTCATATAAAATGTGATGTACCCGCTCAGTTGAGATGCCTGCAGCCTCAGGCACCTCATGCACTTTTATTCTCCTATCGTCCAATATCATTCCATGGATTTTATCGACGATTTCTGGCGGGATGACCTCGTTTGGGCGACCTGAACTTTCGGCGTCACTTGTGCTGGTACAACCACAACGGAACTCAGTACACCACTTCTTAACCATTCAAATTGATGGTGCAGAGTTCCCATAGTATTTATCAAGCCTTTTCTTAGTTTCAGTGATGGTTTTTTACGGAAAAATAATGCTTAATCAGCACACGAAATTCACTTTTTTCCATTTTCGTTAACATTCACGAGGTACTTTCCTTTCAAGGGCTATCATAAAACACAAAATAAATGACCCAGCTTGCTAAAAATCTAACAGTAGTCTATTTATGGATGGCGTTGACGGGATCACTGGTGCACTTAAAGTTACTGCGCAAACAAATTCAAACAGTCACTGACTAATCAAACAGCCATCGTGCTTTGCAAAAAATTTACTTTTTCTGGTCGGAGATTCATGATTTTTGTTGTGAATGCAACTATTTGATTGTAATTTACCCTTTTTGTTTATATTTCATAATTTCGGATTACAAATTAAAATTTTTTGTAGAAAACTCATCTTTTTGGCCTCAAAATACAATTTTTCTGGAAAAATCAACAATCGATTCGTTAGAAAACTAGTGCATTTTATTGAAAATTCATCTTTTTGGGTAGAAAATTAATCTTAGTTGTTGAAAATTAACCTTTTTGGTTGAGGATTCCACTATTTAGTTAAAAATTCATCCGTTTTGGTAAAAAACTATTATTCTTGGTGAAAATTCATCTTTTGGTCGAAAATCTAACAATCTGATTGAAAATGCATCTTTTTTTGTTGAAAATTCGACTACTTCGTTGAAAGTTAATCTATTCTGTTGAAAAATATTTTTTTAAAGATGCATCTCTTTGATGGAAAATTGAACTATTTTGTTAAAAAATTAATTTTTTTTTTGTAGAAAATTAATCTTTTTGGTTAAAAATTGAGCTTTGTAGGTTAAAAATCCAGCAGTTTGGTTAAAAAATCAACTTGTTTGAAAATTAACTTTTTTGGTTGCAAATTCAACTGCCTTCTAAAAAATTCGTCTTTTTTAATTGAAAATCCAACAATTTGGTCAAAAATGCAATTGTTTTTGGATGAATTAAAATCTTTTTCACATGAGAAGTCACCCTCAGAACAAAATGATATCTTTGGCATATCCCTAGGATATCTCGGCAGGATATGGGATATCCTGAAAAATGTCCCAAAAATCTCCCGGGATATCCGTGGCATCCTAGATAGCAATCGTGCGACGCACGTAAGCAGGTGCGCGCGCAATGACTCTCATTTCGCCATCATGAGTGCAAGTCTCATTTTTGTGTTTGTTTAAACAAGATCCATGAAGTAATTAAAAAAAATGTATTCATTAAAAATTTATTTTTTAAACCAACAAGATTCTTATTAGAATTGTTTTATGTGCATAATGGATTATTAAAAAAGTTGAAGCATCACAAATTTTATTGTGTACTTTAAGTATTTTAAAATTAATTTATAAGTTAATTATATTTTAGCTTTAATTTTGCATTTTTATTTTCAATTAAAAATTATAATTACAATAACAATATTTTTCAGAATCGTCAAATAAAAAAAACAGAAAGCTGAATGTGAAATTGCGCGCGCGATTCGTAATTCAAGTAGAACAGCGCATTCCCCCAGTTACGATTCCGAGTTACCGGCCGCCGTCGTCGTGTGAGTGTCTCCGCCGGGCTACGATTGACGCGCGTTTATTTTGCCAATTCATTTGAAATTAGTATCTTTTTACGTACTTTCAGTGTGCCGTTAAGTGTTTTCGCAGCGGATTATTGTTTTTCCCAAGTTGGCAGGTGTTTTATAGACAAAATTATACAAGCATGAAATTCAATTGTGATAAGTAATGCTTGATATAGACATTTGCATACATAACCTGTCTCTTTTCGCATCTTTTCGCAAAAATCGAAATTTCTCCTTATTTTGATTTAAAATGTTTAGATAATCACCTGCGCTAAAATATACTGGTTATTAAGTGCGCCAAAAATGTGAAACTTGCGCAGGCCAATTTATATTCATTACAATTAATTAATTTACTTCATACCCTATCGCTGGGAAAACTTTTACGAAGATGTTCGTACTTTCATTTTTTTAAATTCGATTTTGTGGAAATTGTAAAAATTTCAATTCGCTAATTTGTTTCCAAATTATTCTATGTTCAGGGTTCGATGTAAAATCATTCAGTTTTTTTTATATTTAAAAATATTCTCCCTTCTGCGATTTCGCATTTGTGAACGAATTAAATTTAAAACTAAATAAGTTTCAATTAAAAATGTGACTTCGCTTGACTGATTATTATTGAACGAAACACGGTTTGAGGCCTATGCCAGTATTTTTCTGTGAGAAGACATAATTTTAATAATGTGAATTTATCTGATTAATAAATTTGTCCATGCAAAATAACACTTTATTTATTTGACATAGATATTTTAATATATAAATTGTATTTTAGGATTCAGGGTACAGTCGCACGATGATCGCATTTCACACGCACGCGTGCGACCATCACCCGTGCGAGCGATATACGTCTCATATGAGGACGCATCTGTCATCCGCGGTAAACGCACGCCTGCGGATCAATTCGCATGCGTGCGTGCACTGTGAGTCGCATATGCGTTTCACATTGCTATCTGGGATATTCTAAGGATATTGACATTTCCGCCCCGTACGATATCCACTCAATATCCTGTGCGGGATACACACAATTTTGGCAATGGAATCCAATATTTCTGAAATGCATACGTATTAAAATATGTAAAATGCCTGAAAACATTAAGATTCACAAACATCCGTTTGAAAAAAAACGCTTTATACAAGTCTCGAATATTCAATTTCTTTCAAATTCTATCTCAGTATAATTATAAAAACATGATTACCGTGAATTATTTTAATAACCAATAACAGCCTACTTACCCAGGTAAAAATCTTAAGTGTGGGATTGATCAATCATTGACTTTCAGAAGTATGAAACATGTATGGTAAATAAGACGATCCCATACTTCAAGTATATTGAAATAGTATAGCTAAAGTATAGGTAAAGTATAAATGAAGTATAGATAAAGTATATATGAAGTATATGATATACTTCATCTATACTTAAGTATAGGATATACTTCATCTATACTTGAGTATGGCTAATGTATCGCATACAGTATGTGTTCATTTGTTTTCAAAGATATCATAGTCCATAAATTAAAAAATTTCGTCAATGAAATAATTTCTTGAGAGAAATGTGCAACGAATATTGTCCGCGAGTGTAATAAAGAAGCCAGTTAATAAAATCTTTAAAGTTCAACAAAATTCGTTCCATATTTATCTCACGAAATTTACTTCAGAGTTGAATTTCAACTGTTTAGTTTTTCAACTATATATGAAGATTCCTTAAAGCAAGGAGATGTATACAGTAAGGCCAAATTCATAGTAGTCATAATCATAAGTGCGAAAGAGATGCTCTTATGCGCCATTTACTAGTGTCTCAATCGCTCTCACGCTTCCCTATGACTACTATGAAGTTGACCTTATGATATAATAGGAAGCTAATATTCATCTTATTATTATTTTCTATATGTGAGTAATAGATCCAGTAATCTTTGAATCCTAACCATAGCATTATTATTGCATGAAAAAATTGTACTAATTTATTATTTAGATAAAAGACATAATTTCATCATCAAGAATGCAACGCTTGTACTTATTTCATATTATCTTTTTATTCTATAAATATAATTGAGACATACCTACTACAGCCATAATTTTCCTATACTTTAGGCATACTTTATTTGTACTTCTGACATACTTGAGCTATACGTTACAAATGAACATCAGCTATATTTCAGATATACTTCTAAGATATACTTTAGCAATACTCTAACTATACATCCACTATACCTTGTTATACTTTATCTATATTTAAGCTATACATCCACTATACATAATTCAAATAGACATGAAGTATGGGATCGTCTCATATACCATACTTTTATTCTACTATCTGAGAGACGACACCTATACGATTTCACAGATATTTTCCTAGATCAATACCATACAACAATTTTTTACCCGGGTTACTATAAAAAACAAGCCACATTCTGGAAATTTAAAAGTTGGCTGTTATTGTATCTGTAACCTCTAAATTTCGCACTTTTCACTATAAGTATAACGGCAAAATCAGGTTTTATGATAACAAAAACAATCAAATTAATATATACCGCGTAAGTTTACATAACATGAATGAGAATAAATTAGAAGCCGGCACGAACATTCGAGAAATTGTTGACTTTTGTTAAAGCGTCACTTATTATTGCGCGACAGTCTTCACACACTGATAGCCATTATGGAATTTACCTGGAAGTGACTTTAGAGGGACTCTACTATTATTGTACTTTATCATGTTGTACTTTGTACACAATCTCCGAAAAAATACCTAATATTGTTAAGTGATTTGCTATTCTATTGATACGATTGAATATACATATAATTGGCAGTAGATATATCTGAATTTCTAGGAATATACTAAATTATTGAATTGGGATATCTCGGGCACATCCTTGGCATATAATATTGGGACATTAATGGGATACCCTCAGGATATTCTGAGATATCCTTGGGACATTACAGGCATATCGAGATTCCCGCCCTGTACGATATTATTCTTAATATCCATAGAATCTCCTGGGAAATAAATGCGATATCCCGCCGATATGACATGCTATGAGGGCAAACATTTTATTGAAAATACATATTTGTATTGATGTATTTAGTTGAAAAATCAACTATTTTATTAGAGTGATCTTTTTTGGTAAAGAATTCAACTGTTTTATGAAATATTCATCCTTTTGGATTGAAAATTCACCTTTAATGGTAGAAAAATCATCTTTCTTGGTTGAAAATTAACTTTTTTGTTGATAAATCAATTAACTTCGAAAAAATGCATCCTGCTGGCTCTTTTGGAAAAAAATCTTTTTTGGTTGAAAATTCAATTATTGTCTTCAAAATGCAATATATTTCGACATAAAATTTCAGGAATTCAAAGCGTTTCATATTGAATTCAATATGGTATCTACATCAATTGTAATCTGAATAAATTGTTCTCCTATTATTTGCTTATATTCGTGATAAATTATCGAAGCTTATAGTACACCATATGGTCACGTTGGCTTTAGCAGGGGGGAGGGGAGGGGGCTATCTGTAGTTATAATTTAAGAATCTAAAGGCGTGAAAAAAATTGTTTATGAATATTAAGATTTGCGCAATATCCAATATTGACAACGACAAAAATTCCAGAAATTTACCGATACAAGATACCTGATGTTGGATTTTATTACTCAATGATAGAAATCTTTCGATTGAAGGGGACCTCAGAATTTCTTTGTTGGATCGTTTAAAAGATGCCTAACTTGGCTAACGAGAAACACCGGTTGAAGAGATGCTTCTGGAGTCCCGTAGCATCACCTGTTGCACGATTTGACTTACGAACTTGCCTCACCCTCTCTACTCAAGTTTAGTTTACATTGATAATTTCACAACTGAAAATGACTTTTGATTTACTCAGCTCAAAAAGGGCTGCTACAAAATCCCATTTTCAATCATTTTAATCCACAAAAATGCTTGTTTCTAAATTTATGTTCATCAATTTCCGTGATAACTGTCATCCAGCATTGTATGAGGGGCCACCCACAAATTAAGTAAGCCATAATGATAATACATGCATTTTTAACCAAATACTTGAGTTTTCAACCCCAAAAAATAAGTTCTAAACAAAAAATGGAACAAGTAAATTTTCAACCACGACAAAAGGAATTTTTATCAAAGTAGTTAAAATTCATATTTCCACCCAAAATATTTTAATTTTTAATCAAAACCAGATGTAATAAACAAATAAATAAGAATTTTCAACAAATTAGTTGAATTATTAACAAAAACAGTATCATTTTCAAACCAAAACAAGGAATTTGCAACCTAAATGTTGAATTTTTAACAAAAAAATTGTTTTCAGTCAATAAAGAATGAAAATCTCATTCAAAATGTTGAATTTTCAAGTTGAACAGACGAATTTGCTGCAAAACAGTGGAGTTTTCGATTAAAAAATATGAATTTTTAACAAATAAGTTGAATTCTCTGCAAAAATAATTGCATTTTTAACCCAAAAAGACTATTTATCAACCAAGTGAATTAGTTTACAACTAAAAATGAGAAAGCTAAATGTGATAGGTACAATATCAGTTAAAAAATTAATTTTTAACTGGAAAAATGAAGTTTCAACAAAATATATCAATTTTCAACCAAAGAAATGAATTTCTGACAAAAATAATGCATCTTCAATGAAAAAAAAAATCATTTTAAACCAAAGAGTGAAATTTTTAACTCAAACGATTCATTTTCAACCAAAAAAGACAAATTTTCAACTATAAACAAAAAAAAAAGATTCCACACTTTTTATGACTACTACTACCCTGGATGACAAAACTCTCATCTCTAACATCTAATAACATAACTAACATCTCATAAGAATGATAAATTTACAACCAATAATAGAATAGTTAAAATGTTAGAAAAATGAATTTTAAACAACAAAAAAACACGAATTTTCAACAAAACAGATGAATTATCCCGTAAAACAGATCAATTTGCAATTTAAAATAGAATAGTTAAATTTCAAAAAGATTAATTTTTAATGAACTACATGAATTTTCAAATAAATTATTTAAAATGATTAAATTTTTATCCTAAGAAATTAATTTTTAACCGAAAAGATGAAGTAATCACCAAGAAAATTAATATTATACCACAAGACACATTTACAAAATTAATTTAGAAAAAATTCTACTTGAATTAATTGAATTAATTTTGAACAAAGTAGTTCCACTTTCAACTATGTCATTTGGATTTTCAACTAAAAAGGACTAATTCTCAACAAAAAATGTGATGGTGGATATTGCAATCAAAAATTATTTTAATTTTAAACCACAAATAATTGAATTCGACCAAAAATGACGAATTTTGAACAAAATAGTTGAATCCTCAACTAAAACAAATTAATTTTAAACCAAACGGTTGTGATTTTTAATTTTTTAAAAATGCAATTTATACCAAAATACAGTCGAACCTCGCTTATCCGAGCTATTGTGGACCGGCCCTAATTTGGATAATTAGGAAACTCGTATAAAACGGAATGTTAAATGAAAACAAAGTCTTAGTATAATAAACTGAAAATATACTTAAATAAACATTCAAATTTTACAATGACTAATTTTCAACCAATCAGAGCAGATGTTTAAAAAGATCTGCTGTGTTTGGTTAAGACAAGTGCATATGTATGTATAATGCACAAGGTTCAGTTAATACGGACTACTCTTGCACTACAGCTAGGATACGACGGGCCAACTGTTTTGTTTTAACCTCGGATAATCGCAAACTCGGATGAAGCGGGCTCGGATAAGCGAGGTTCTACTTTAGATGAATTTTCAATGCAAAAAGAAGGACTTTTTACAAAAATTGTTGAATTTTCAACAAAATAATGAAATTAACTGCAACTTCAGTTTGTCGAAAATTCTCTGACTGTCATGTTTTCCCTAACATTCTCTGACTTTTCCTGACCAGTTTTAACCCTTAAACAGTACTACGGGACTAGATGACACCAAAACAAGGGACATAGAATGAAAAAAAATAATGATGAAAAATGTAATTTCAATTTTTTCGAAAAAAAAACATCTTTGGGCTCAAATTAATACCATTTTTGAAGCACACACTGTAACGTTCATTTTTATATAAAGGTGCATCTTTCAGGAATAGGCAGTTCAATTTAGGTGCAAAAATAGTACAAATGGACTAAGTTATCTAATTTCGTGTAATAAAATGCCATTTTTTAACTTGTTCTACCGATTTTAATTTTATGAACTATTTTAATTTATTTATTTCTATTCCAAAACTATTCGCTCTTAATTTTAAGGAGTTGAAAAAAATATATGAATTTTTACAGCCCGAAAAAATGCATTCTCTGGTTGTAGTAAACACTCAAAGTTGGTGATGGGTCTATCTGACCCAGTATGCTCTTTACGTTCCATACAAGAAGTTTGCCGGTTGAGGGTTGAATTCCTTGACATTTTGGAATTTCCTGACCTGTATCAACTTCTAGTAGAAAATTCTAGGAAACTCGACTTGTATCGTTGATTTGACAATTTTATGAATACAAAAGTTGGAAAAATGATTATACTTTAAAATATAACTCACTCTGTAATTCTGCTGGCGAAATTCGTCGAGGTGTTAGTGTCATACCATGACATGTCTTGCCTCAAGACCGCCTGTAGAAACATTTTTCTTAATCTAGCGATCTGTCTTGATGCAGCGATGTTAAGTAAATCCACTGTAAATATGGCGAAGACGAACTGGAAACAGGATAAAGCCGCACAGGATACACCAAAAGCCACCGAGTCATCATATAAGGCATCCATCCGTTCTTCTTTCGTTGCGTTCGCATACCTGTCACAATTTCAAAAAATTCAAATTATAATATTATTCAAAGTAATTGTTCTTCATTTAATTAATATATTCAAATAAATAATATTGACGTTGGAAAATAAATCCACCTATTTTTTCCTGAAAGATAGCCGATATTAGTGAAGAAATATGATTTCTGTATTAACAAGGTGAACTTACACCCTTCAGAATTTTGTTTTGGGTTCATACTTCTCCCAGTAATAGGTAGTTATCAAACTTTTAACATGCTAAATTAATAAGATGCGTTTTTCAACCTTTCTCAAGAAAAAAGCGCCTCTTAACTCCCAGCTATATCAATCGTTATCGCTTCGAGTTTTTAAGCGCCTGGAATCTTCAAATGGAAAGAATGACGAGCGTGCTGGCACTTTTTTCCATTTGTTTCATTCACATTTTTTTATTGCAACTGACTACTAAAATTATTTAAATGAAGAAAAAATATTCATTTTGAAAAATTTGTTAATGTAAAAGAATTATTTTGGTTTTAACGTTTACCAATTTTACCCCAACCAAGGATTTTCTTACATAAAATTTTCATTTTTCTTCATTCAACTGAACACAGGGTGCCGAAAAAACTTCATTTTCAAAATTCCATGACTTTCCCCTGATTCTTCTCGAACCAAATTTTCATTTTCTATGATCTTTAATATATTCATAGATCAGCATTTTAGTCTTGTACAATTTTTAACATAGGATCTTTTATAAAAGGAATAAAACAATTTCAGATTACAAATTAAGAATTCTAGATTTATTTATTTCAATTAAAAAAAACTTTTCTACTACAAAGGTGAATTTTGAACCAGATACGTAGTTGAGTTTTCAAACAAAAAATATGAAACTTCAACAGTTTCACTTTCAACTAAATAGTTGAATTTTCAGCCACAACAAAATCATGTTCATACAAACAATTAAATTTAAAACCAAATAGTTCAAATTTGAAGCAAAATAAATCAACTTTCAACGAAATAGGTGAATTTTTAACCAAATAATTAAAGCTTAAATCTACACGGCTGACTTTTCTATCAAATGGACCAATTCTTAATGAAAAAAGATTAAACTTTAATCAAAAACAGGTGGATTTTCAGCCAAATACTTAAATCTGCAAGCCGAAAAAACGAATTTTTCAGACGATTGTTGAATTTTCAACACAAAAATTTGAATTCTCAAAAAAGAATTACTAAGAATACTAATTTTCAATACTATATATGAATTTTCAACTGAAAAAGATAAATTTTCAACCAAAAATGAAAAAATTCAATTTTTGGCAAAAAAATGGACTATAAATAAAATAGTCTAATTTTCAAACAAACAGATAAATTTGCAACTGAAATTATGAGTTTCATAACAAAAAAATTAATTTTCAAACAAATAGTCGACTTTTCAGTTGAGAAAAAAAAAAGGTTGACCCAAATTGTTGAACTTTCAAGCAAACAGACGAATTTTCTGTAAAACATAAATTTTCAACCAAAAAATATGAATTTTCAAACCAAAAGTTAATTTTTAACCAAACAGTTACAACCAAAAATAGAAAAGTTACACTTGAAAAAATGAATTTCAAGCCAAAACTTTCAACTTTCAATCAAAGAGATGAATTTTCAGCTTCGATGATGATTCTTCAACAATAAAACAAGATTTTTTAACAAAGTGGCGCAACCTTCAACCAAATAGTTAAATTTTCACCCAAAAGAGATGCCTTTTTAACGAATAAGCAAATATTTTTCCCAAAATAATTAAAATTTTTAATAAACAACAATTTGATTCAAATAAAAAATAGGAATTGTTAATAAAATAGTTGAATGCTCAACCGAAGGAGATTAATTTTCAACAAAACAGTTGCATTTTTAACCAAAAAAGAAGAAATTTCTACAAAAACAGATGAATTTAGAAAGAAAATGGACAAATTCTCAAAAAAAGTATTTTAATTTTCAGTCAAGAAATATTTCAATTAAATTTTGAATATCAAAATATGAATTTTCAACTAAAATTATGAATCTTCAACCAAAAAATGATTTGTCAAACATGTGGCTCGACCTTCAACCAAGTAGATACATTTTCAACCAGAAAAGATGAATTTTCAACCAATACGTAAATATTTCAATCAAAACTGATTTTAAGTTTGAACAAAAAACACTTGGATTCAACAAAAAATTCGAATTTTTAATAAAATAGTTTAATCGTCCGCGGAAGAAGATTATTTTTCAACCAAGAAAGACTTCAGTTGAATTTCCAGTATCAAAATATGAATTTTCAACAAACATTCAATTCTCTACCAGAGTAGTTGAATTTTCAATCCAAAAATATAATCTTTAACAAAACAGTTGAATTTTCAACCAAAAGGAAAGACTTTTTAACAAAATTATTGAATTTTTAAACAAAAAATACAATTTTTGACAAAAAATATTATCTTCAGAAAGAAGCAACTGCAAAAAAAATAGAAGTAGAAATACAAGACAAACAAATTACTGACCAGAATATTATATCAGGGTGGCCACAAAACTTTATATTGAAAATGCCCTCAGTTTTACCAGATCAATTTGTCATTTTCCATGTACATCAATATTCTAAGGCCAGAATCTTAATCTTGTAAAATTTTAACATAGAATCTTTTAAAACTGGAATAAAACAATTTTAAATCAAAATTCAAAATTTTCAAATGTATTATCCTTGGCATTGATTTAAAGTGCCTCTTATAGCAATCCCCCGACCTGTGCAAGATTTTTTCAAAATCCCTGACTTTTCCCTAACGTTTCCTGAACAATAAAATTCCCTAACCTTTCCCTGATATCCAGGTTTTCTCTGATCTACGGCTACCCTGTGGACATTTACATTATGCGTATAATTATTTTCATATGAGATAAAAATAAAATATACATATAAAAAGAGTATAATAAGAATGAACTAAATATTCAAATAAAAAGAAACAGTAAAATAAAATGATATAAAAATAGGATATAAATAAAAGAAATTTTATATTATTATAATAATATTCATATTTTGAAGTTAGAATAATGAGTGGTGTGTTAAAAAAAAATTATATAAGGCATTTTTTCTATGTGAAAAAAGTGGTTAAAAAGAACAAATTTTTCGTTTGATTTAAATCAATATAATAGTCAAATGCAATAAAAGAAATTGGTAAAAATTTCGGCAGCAAGAATTGAGCCCAGACTCTGTGCTTACAAATTCGGAGCGCTACTGTCTGATCTAACCAAGAGTTTAAAGACTGCCGCATCGCGGTTTATGTAACGTGTGTAGATTTATTACAGCCGTTTTTCTTGAGAACGGCTGAAAACCCATCATTTTTTTTTAATATTACAAATTCGGTAATTACTTATTACTGGGAGAAGTATGAATCCAAATGAAATTCCGAAGGGTGTACACGGAAAAAATTAGATGCTGAAATTTTAAATGACTGCGTCAACCACTCTAGGATAGGGCCAAACGTATGTCATAAATTGAAAGTATCGTCGTTAGAAACTTTGATTGATACATA
>JAABKJ010004562.1:0-24197 GCA_011634705.1 Andricus grossulariae
ATCCACACATTACTACTTTCCAACCGAGCAATTCACGCCTACCCCGAAAGGGAAACGGCTTAATGATATAATAATAAAATTATGTGAGAGTTAAAATTTTTTCTTTCTTAAATAAGTTGAAAGCTATCAGAATTCCATATAAAAGAAGGAAGGATGAATTAGTTTTTTTAATTATTTAAGAAAATATTTCAAAATAATCATAAAAAGCAAATCAATACATATTTTAAATAAATTGATAGAAACCTTACGATTACTTATATGATATATTTTATAACAATATTTTGTTCAGCAGCAAAAATAATTAAATTTTTCCAACATTTTTTACTCAACTTTAAATACGTTACATCATGCAAGCAAAACTTTTTGCAATAATGATGATAAAATAGTGTGATTTTCAAGAAATTTACCTTCATAATGATTCCAATGAAATTGAAAAAAGTTTATTATATTAGATTTTATTTGAATTTTAAGGAAACATTGAAATTTGTACTACATTTGCCATATTTTCTAACAAAAATTACAAAATGACTTCATGCTGATTCATTTTTTAGAGAATTTTCATAGAATTCAATCTGTTCAAGAGAACAAAATTGCGACTGTAATAAAATGAGGGTCCTTGCATGATTAAAAAGAATTTAAAGAATTGAATTTTGCAATGATAAATTACCTACTCTACAAATTGAAAAATAAATTAGTAATATTTTAAATATTACAATGGCCTTCAGTTGTTGAATCATTTCTACCAATCAGAGAAGAAAAGCGAAGGATCATTTTAATGGCCGTATTGACCAACTTCCGAATCTAAAATAAAAAAAGTCGAAAAAGTCGACAGATTTTGGCGCTACGCTTCTACCAATCAGTTAATGTATTTGTATATTTAAGAATGTGTAGATTTTAGAATGAAATAAAAAATAGAGACTTCACAAAAATTCGTTTCCTTATAGTCAAAATTGTTATCTATTTCTGTGTTTTAAGTTAAAATTGAAAAACAAATGGCATTTTTTTGCAACGATCCTACTAATATTAAAAGAACTTAAGCGATCATTGATAAACAGTTGGTGTCATACTCGTAATCGGCAATGTAGTTTCGATTAATATTTATCACTTCAGCCTGTGATTGTGAATAAGTATGGCACGTGGAAATATATACATTTTTTTCTATACGACATCAATTTTGGTATATGTATAATATTATGTTAAAACTCCCATTTCTATACGTTGGCTTGGGAAAATTTCCAAAAAGCCATCTTTAAATTGCTCGGTAGAAGACCGGGGAAACCCCGGGAATTTCAAATTGCCTGATCACTAGACACCCTGAGATAAAAATTTCAATGTACCGCTTGGACTATAAAAACCATGAGAAAGTAATAAAATATTCTATAATGAATTTTCATACTATTCATTTTCTTAAAGGCTTACCGATTTTAAATTAGAGTCCGAAATGAAGAATGGAAATAATTGTTTTCAGACTGCAGAACGCCAGGGCCGCCGCAAACGGGAACGGGAGGCAGCCAGTGCCCACTTCACGGGGGGCTGCTGTCCCCCAAAACTCGCCCTTATCTAGCCCAGGGGCCAGCCTAGTAGCTGCCAACACAGATGTCACGTAGTCAACAGCGAATGTCAGACAGACAGCAAAGAATTTCGACAGGACCGATGTCGACCCATGTAGGCTCTGCTAGTGATGTGAAGAAAAATTTCCGGACATTAAACGGAAGTACTGGAAACACAGACTCACAAAAATACCACTTCACCATTAAAAACACAATGGTACATCTCAAGTTACTTATTTCATGACGCATTTATACCAGTGCTATCAGTTTCAACTCTAAAGTCTCAAGTTTTTATCCACGTCTTCTAAGCTTCACAAGCGAAGTTTCTAGCACTTCTTAACTTATTACAGTGTTTCCAATAATTCCCGTAATTCTGGAAACGCGTTCTTCCGAATATTTCCGAAGACATTTTTGGATATTTTGCATCACTTTTTAGGATGCGTTGAGAAAAGTGTTGGGACAATTCTTACATTACGTATAGGAGCAAAAGCTTCTGAGTTTCGCTGTACAGAAGCCACGAGTTTCTTGTGGCTTTCATCTTGCTTTCATTCTCAATTCTTTACGCGAACTGAAAAATCGGGAGAGCGGATTTGAGAAATTATATATAGGCTCAGGTACTTAGTCGATACTTTTCTCTTTTTCACGACAAGTGAACCTAATTCAGTGTTCAGTATTCAAGGAAGAATACCTTACTTGGTAGTATTTATTAATTTATACGATGCGTTGGTCGCAGTATTTTTTAGGTAGTCTGTCAAATAAGACAGGCGCTCGTTATGCGATACATATGTACCTTTTGTCGGACGCTTATTGTTCCTACGGCAACCTTTTATATTTTTTTATTTACATTTTTTTATGTGAAGTTTTTATTCAAAAATACCAATTTTTGTTTATGTTTGTACTTATAAATGCTTTCGCTAAAGTTTTTAAGTTGACTTTCTTAATTTATTCCTTTTTTTTTAAATTGAAACACTGATGTTCTTAGTGTTTTAATTTCCTGTACTGGAGATTCCGAAAAAATTACGCTTTCTTAAAGTACTCTATAAGTGCAAACAAGACATGTAAAACCCCGTCATTTTTCGCTTCTAGATTCGATTGGGGCTGATCTTCTAGAATAAATAAATCTAGAGTCGCAAAATTTTTATCCACTTTCAATGGTGCTATAGGACGGGCATGAATCTGTTTTGCAACGTCCTTTATAAAAATAGAGCGCGACACTAAATTCGTGGTGACTGTACTTGAAGCTAGAAAAGCTGGATAATCAGTTTGCAGATTTTGCTAAATTGCCAAAAGGAGAACAGGTCTAAAAACTAAACCATCCAAAAATCTCCCTTCTGGTCGTATTCAATTTTCGACTCTAAATATAAAATTGAGGTAGTCCATTCTTCAATCAATTCTTTCGTTACAAACTTTGCATCTTGGCAGCAGCTTTTAAGGTAATTCGTATGAGTATTTGCGCGATAGCCTGGACCAGTGTTAATTGAAACGATGAATGTCCTGAAAAAAGCTCAAACAAGTATTTTTGGACTGAACAGAGTGGCCGAGTTGTTTGCACATTAATTTAAAATTTTCGGAAACCTGGTCGAGTTTCTGAATGCATATGTAGCCCTTCATAAGTAGGAAGTGATCGATCGTTTCAATTAATGTCCAAGGAAATCTTTTCCGTTGCTGGTAAACAATTTACTCTTGTTTAGAGTGGCCACTAAACTGGAAAAAAATTGATAAAATCTTTTGAACATTAAAGTAATTATTACTTTTTCAAATTAAGATATAATTTTTTAAACTTAACTCATTATTTATTACTTCATACATGTTGAACTTAATAAAAATTAAAATTTTTACAATTATGGTTAAATTTTTCAATTTGGGATACTTAGAACTTCCGTTTTCTACAGCTTCAATTTCAACATTTTAATGATTTGATGAATTCTTGAATTTTGCAAATTTGTACGCTATTTACCTAACAAAGAGTCCAATACCCCCATGTTAAAAGAACCTATCTCGTGGTTTATGTCTAAAATTACCACTCTGGCGTTGGCCGTCCAAAATAACCACTCTGCTTTTTGAGTTAGCTCCTTGTTTCAGTACGCATACGCGATAAACGTACAGGTTTAGTAATTAATACTCTCTGGTTTAGTATATAATTTAGAGTTATTTTGTAATTCTATGCACTATTTTCAATTTCTTGAATTCAGGGAATTCCACAAACTTAAGGAATTTCAATAATTCAAGAAATTCATGCAATGAATTCAAGGGATTTTGACGAATTCGGTGTATTTACAAGAATTCACGAAATTCAGTAGCATTTGAAGGAATTCAAGTGCATTCAAACTAAATCTATATAGTATAAAAAAAAATTGGTCGTTTTAGACGTACACTTCGAAAGAGCTTCATTTAATATAGACGTATCGAATAGTCTTAAGATTTTTACAATTTTTTTACTAGCCACTCACTTTTTAATTGAAAATCTGAAAAATTGTTTGCAGCAACAAAACTTTTTTCTGAGATTCTGGTTAGTGGAAAAATTGATGAGAGTGATCACATTTGCATTTTTTAATGTTAAGAAGGATAAAGATTCATTCTTCGATATTTGATAAAAAAAACACATTTGAGAAAATCGCTTAAAGGACTGAAGACTATGGTGGCTTTTTCTTTTTACTCTAGCAGAATTTTAGGAAAATAAATAATACTAAGAATAATAAAAATGGGCAAAGAGAGCTCTTTCAGTGGGGCCCCTTGACTCACGGGCTGTGCTTGAAGTCACGGTATAATCAATTTCTTAGGAGGTACGTAGGACTATAAATTAGGCGATTGCATTGTTATCGATTATCTACCAGTTTCTCTCCAGTAGGGGATTTTTTAAAGGCTCTTTAGACTAGGAAATGCACAGAGGATGCATACGGGGCACAGGCGAGTACCCCGAGTTCCTGTTGGTTAAAAAAAATATATTATATATATTGTGATAAATCCATAGTGATCCAAGAAAGTATTTCCGAAGTTTCGACGCTGATAATACAGGATAAGATTACGATCATATGTTGGTAAATTTTATCAAAATTTCCTCTCGAGGGTAATCGATGATCGAATGCTTTTCCAATTTATTGTACCTTTCAGCCTTTTCTTCATTGAACAAATATTCGATGGTTGATTCTAAATGTTTTATTATTACGTATGTTTAAATTTGGCCAATATTTAAGTGGAGAATTTATTACTTTGTTAGGGTTCGCGTTAGTGTTTTTTTGACTTTGTTGTTTGTAACTATTAAAATGTTATGTACATATTCTGCATCTAGATATTTATTCAAGCGAACCGAAAATTGTACATAATTATTTTCTTGCAATTATTTGCATATTAGCGAATATTATTCTTGATTAGGTATTTTTAGTAACCAGGGTGTCGATAGCAGATAAGTCTAAGTTTTGAAATTAAAATCTTTTGAATTTTGAAAGGATTACAGATCAGGATTGAAAATTTTAAAAGGCTTTCTATCTAAAATCGTCCATTCTTACATAAAGGCTTCCAAGTTAAATTAAAAATAATTTGTGTACAAATTAAAAAGTGTGTAATATAATCGACACCCTGATAACGAATAAGGTCTTTCTAGTGTTTGCATTTTTGGAAAAGGAGAATCTCGATTATCGCTTACAGCGAGGTAAAAATTTGGAGGGAGCGAAGGGTTGCGAGTGAGAGGGATATAATATTGTACACGAGTCAATTCCAACGAGCATTTTCATGCCACTAAGCTTAAAGAATTATTAGTTATAAAAAGAAACGACGAAAATGAAGGTAAATGCAAAAAACACTCTTTCTCAATCATTGTTAATTAATTAATTAATTAATTAATAACGATCTTATATTGATACTTAAACGAGGCAAGTAAGCATAATTATTATACATAAAACTGTTATTATATTAATATTTTTGCTTATTGCGTAATTAAGGAAATACTGAAGAAAATTTAGCGATTTTAGGGAAGAGGAGAGTAAACAGGGCGGAGATAGGCGATTGTTCTTAGAGTGCAGTTTGCCAAGCGCGTGTCGTGTGCTCACTGTCAATCAAATTGCGAATTTTACATTTATTATTAACTATACAAACCAAGAACAAATTAATATTGTCTAATCGTCGAAACGCGCAGCGTAAACTGTACTTTGCAAGAAGAAATTTCAGTATCAGAGCCTTCAGCCCAGCTTTATTTTATTATCTGCGAGAGTATCTAAATTTACTAGATTTCAGTACACAATTTTTTGGAAAAATTTGAAAAGATCTCAAAGAGACTTTTATTGACTAGGAAAGAGGTATTGCGTAGTATTTTTTAGAGAAGATAGTATCAAGCAATCACGCATGGATAAAGTGATTTTGCGAGGCAAGAATATAAATGAGAGGTGAGAGATAGGGAACCCACTTCTACTACTACTTAATAAAATCGCTAGGGTAGGCGCTTCGAGGTACATTACTCTTTAAAATCACTTTAAACAAACAAAAAAAAAAGCAAATTATTCTCAACCATAAATCTATCGAGTAAAGACATTTTTAAATCTACGTAAGAAAGCCAAGAGTCAAAGAAGACTAGATGATAGGAGCCGCATGGCCTAACTGCTGCCACTTTAATTAATTAAACGATTAATTATAAAAAAGAAAATACTTTATTACTACTCGATTTAAAAGAAACAAAAAAACAAAAAAAAACGATACATCGGATGACGATTCTGAGGTCGGTGATGATTACTATGGTAAAGATGTGTCGCGCCAATTTTCAACTACTTTTTAGACGCAGAACGAGAACAATATTGTAGAAGTAGAGAAACTACATTTACTTCTTCGAGTCCGAAATCCATAATCCAAGATAGATTCGAGTCTCCAACGTCCAATTTCAAGAAAATTTATTACCGAGTGTCGAAATCGTCCCGAGTTGACGATTCCATTTTTGTAACCTGTGTCTAATGCGGCGATTTAGGGGTTCTTCTTAGTATGTATTTAAAATTACTTTTGTTATTGGATTTTTAACACTGCTTTCTAGGCGACTAGGTGTGCAAATGCATTCCACATTTGTTTCTTATTTGGAAAATTCGACTTGTAAGTTAACTTTAGACTATGTAATCTAATTTACACTTGACTCAATTTTCCAAAGTGATTGAATATTTTTGAATCTGATATCGATGACTTTTTAAAATGAAGAAATCAAGAGGAGGGAATTACAAGATAATTTAAATTTAAGAATTCTTTCTATTCACAAAGCTTCTTTTGAACTTCTTGGCTCCTTGAATTTCCTATCCGTCAGTTTTCGCTCGGTATTTTCTAGTTTTTGTAAGTCACTGATCTACTTAATCACGTCCACTTCAGGCGACCCGACGAAAAAGCTTCCCTCTTCCAATCTTGTTTCGATTACTTTAAGAAAGAAGAAACATAAATAAGAGTAGATTTCTTATTCTCTAGAAGTTGATAGAAAAATTGTTTCTAGACCTTTTGGAAGTCAAGGGGGATTTTTATACTTGATAAATATTTTGTGAGGATAATTTTTTCTAAAGAGGGCAAAAACTTTGTCGGTGACCATTTCGACACTTTAGATCAACGTTTCTTCGTTTTGAAATTCGTGCGATATGATTAAATCGCAAAGCGTTAGATTTTAAAGATTTACAGACAAAGACAAAAAATAAGAAAAATAAGTAAACTAACAATCATCGACGTCCTTGAAAGCGAAAGTTCAAAAGCCGCTGGCGAATTTCGATGCGAAGAGAGCGAGTCACATTTAAGCGCTATGTTAGAGTAACGAATAACGATACAGGCTCCATCTCTTGTAATATTTTTACTATCGCAAGCGTAATATTAATTATTATTATATAAAGTACGAAAATTAAATCGATGACTATACTACTATTTATTATTTATTGACTAACGTTCAACTAATATTGTAAATAACGAAAATATTTTATCTATATTTCCGATCCGGGGACTTGGGTGGGGCGCCAAATTACCTAGTTGGTGGCCTGCGGAAGTCGCGCGATTTCCGGTCACCCAGTCTCCATTGTTACACCATTTCATCATTGCATTTAATAAATTATATATTTATTGACTTACTTACCTTTTCAATTTTCCCTGCCTTACCTTTAGTAATTAATTATAGAATGGGGTAGTTGATATTTACATTTTTTTTGTTTCACTGCGAAATTGAAAGAGCACTAACAATTTAATGAAATTACTTAATGAATGCTTTTTGAAATAAGTTTCAATATTTTAGAATGTATAAGAAGTATGTATACTTTTTGAATTTTTTCGGGAGAATGAGGCATTGCTGATTGGTTTTAATACGGGAAGTAGAGCCCAGTAGGGTGGTTATAATTTATACTTGATAGGATTTTTGTTTAATTTCTCTGCTTTCACCCCCCCCCCCATTTTTGCTCAAATGTCCAAAAAAATTATGTCAAAATTTGAGCCAAATCGATTAATATTTGGGGTTCGCGCAAAGACCATGAAATTTGCCATTGATTTAACCTGGGAAAAAGTCAGCTTTTTGTAAATTTAATATTTAAATGGGATGATATTTTACAAATAATTCCGTATTTCAGTATATTGTTCAGAATTCGTAAGACAATAAGAATCATTCATAAATTTTGAGGGTGAATCACTTTACATTTGTTTTTTTAGGCTAGTCGCGAAATAAACGTATTTTGTTGACATTATGAGTTATTTAATCAATGACAAGAATAAAATAATTTGTTTAAATAATTTTACATTTATTTTAATAATGCGTGTTCGTTTAAGTGTATAGTTTATCTAAAAAATGCAAGACAAACATTATATCTCACAAAATTTCCGGAAGATTTTAATATTTTTAGGTACTAATTTTTTCATAAAAAATACACTCGGTCTCCGACTTAGTAACAGTGTCGGGAGCTGCCTACAAATGACCTTGTTACTTAATCGGGGGAATCGACACGTAAACACTTAGGGCCGCCTGAACCGTTTCCATTTGGAATGTATATTATTGCGCATTATACTCCACTGAGTACTCGCGCACGACGGCCCTCCCGTTGAAATATTTTATTTCAGCCATTTTTCGAAAAATTTAAATATTTTTAGGTACTTTTTTGTTTTCTAAGAATACCATTAAATGGTTAAACAAATTAAATGTTAGTGTATATACAAGAACATCACAGCCAGGGAGAATGAAAAGGAAAAGAGGTATAAAGTATATGAAGCGTTGGGTGACAAAACAACCTAACTCAGAAAATCGTGTTTTGAGATAAATCGATTCAAAGATTTCAAGCTGCTATTGCACTAAGAAAATATTAATTTAAAAATAAATCCTTTCATACACATGAAGTATTACAATTTAGAAGTGACATCCTGTCGAGAAGAAAATAAAAATAAAAAAATTATTTAAATAATTGTAAATAAGCAAAACGAGTTAGGTTGTTTTTCCGTTAAATGGGTATTATAGGTATTATTTTATCATTAATATCACGTTGTAAAGATTATTTAATGATTTCTACTGATATAATTGTTATTAACATGCCACTGCATTGTTATACATTAAAAAAATATTTAAAAGTTATAAATTTAAACAATTTCAATGTTTACTCATCAAATTCAGATTCTCCATCTGACATAACATCATTAGATTGCAAATTTGTTTCTCCCATCATTGTGACAGCCAATAACCAGTCTTGATATTGTTGTAAAAATTTAGATTTTAGTGAATTATTGAGCAGTAACAATAAAAATAATAGCGCACTGATTAGCGCTGGTTCACTACACACTGCAGTCTGCACAGCGCGCGCGACGTTTCTCCATGCGTCCTACTCTAGTATAACGTGCTTTACGTAAACAATAATAATTTTTATATTATTTTTAAGCTGTGTACTAACTATTTAGGGTTCGCTGATTCCGAAAAAGCGATATACGGAAAAACAACCTAACCCGGGTTAGGTTGTTTTTTCACCCAACGCTTCATATCTTATAAGGGAGTTGCGAAGGTTGTACCCCCAATATTCTGTCAAGCTAGTTGTCCTGATTATCGGTGCTCTTAGAGGTGCCAAGCTTTCACTGGTTTATAACCTGAAAAGCATCCCTACGTGTAAACGAAATGACGAGACACCTGCGGGGGAAATGCAGAAGACGGTCGTCCTTGGATCGCTCCGCGTCCTCAGGATGCACGAAACATTACCGTGATTTCACCGGAAGCGGGTGCTATTTTCTGGAATGTCACCTACTCCTGGTGAAATTCCGCAGTTGTCCTTATGACAATATTTAAACTATGTATATTAAATATTAACAGAGAGCATCCTTTTTTGTACACCCTAAAAATTTTCAAATTTCCTTCGAAGATAATAGTTCAAATTGAATGATTTAGCATGTACATATGTTTCAATAATAAAATTTTCTATTTCATATTGATGTTTTTTGTTATCAAAGATTGAAAAATATGAAAAAGGAGATTTCTCTTTTTAGACGTCTGTGGTCAAAGCTTTTCTATTATTCCGCTTTCTTTCGGGGACGGTTCAAATAGAAGGTCTTGGCATATAGATGTGTATAAAAATATAATTTGCTATGTCATACTGGTGTATTTTGTTGTCAAAGATTTAAGAATTAATCTTTTCATTCAGATCGATTCTGTTAGAAGATGGCTCAAATTCCATCTTTTGGAATGCCAATTAAAAAATTAAATTTTTGCTGAGTTGTCGTTTTTATTATCAGTGGATGAAAATTAGGGACATTTCTTTTTTTAGCTCACTATGCAGGAATATTTTCTTTTAGATCGATTGTCTTCGAAGATGGTAACACTTCTTTTGATGCCTAGCTTATTCGACATTTATTTAAAAATAATTTATTCAATAGTAGTTTATTGGGGAAAAAATATTTTAATTTTGATCAGTAGTTAAGGAATGGGGCGGGGTTAAAGTCTTTGGGTTTTGTATCTAATTCGCCGTCTCAGGAATTCAGAGGAGCCTCTCCACTAGAGCCTCCCATGAAGTTACCAAACTATTGCTCATTATTGTAAAAGCGCTGGTTTTGATAAATTTTGTCTCAAAATCGTAGAACTTTTGATAAAAATGACCTAGAGGGATGAGTTTGTTCAAAATTGAAGATGAATCCTTAGAGAATATAGGAAAAATATAGAGAAAGTGTAAAAAAAATGTTTTGACCTTGAAAATCTATATTGAAGTTAGCAATTTTTGTAAAAAATTTCGTTTATCGAATACCATAGGCGTATAGATATTTCATTTTATGTTCTACCTGGCGGGACATAGATGTAAAAAATAACAAAAAACATGTAATTTTTTTAAGTATTCTGGTCAAATCTTATTCACCGTGAAACTCGTATGGTAGTTAGTTGTTAATAAATAAATCATGAGAAAATGTTTCTTACACCTGGCGAGCGGGAAACACTTGTTCTTACACCGTAAGAAAGATGTAAGATTTTAGGGGGGAGGGGGGTGTCAAATTTTATTCACTTTAAAATTTATATGGGAGGGAACTTTGACCCATAACTGATACGAAAAAACAGTTCTTACACCTTGAACACGGGACAAACGAGTTCTTACACTGCTTCGAAAGTAAAAGTTGAGGAGCGTCCACGTCGCTCTTTTGCTGCAGAGCGCGCGCGGTAATTATTATTCAATGTTAGTATATAAATGATGTTAATCACATATAAATATGATAAATAGTTAATCAATAGAATGTGGAGTAATTATTAATTTATTCTAATTCTAATTTATTTTAATCTATTCTTTATTGTGCGAGAGATGAGTGAGAAGAAACAAGTTTCTATAGTCGAGACCCTTTTTATTGCGTGCCGATAAAATAAAAACCGGCGATAAAAACAATTTTCTCAATTTTATCGAGTTCTAATTTATCAAGTACAAAATAATAAAATTTTAAATTTATATCATTGTCATAAAAATCATTCGTAATGGGAGTGTCGACAAAGTTATCATTTTAGTCCTTCAATTTTTAATTTGCAATAAAGTGGAATTGTTTATTATTACCGAAGTAATTTGATGAAAGAATTGTTTTTAACGCAAATGAAATCTATATTTTCATTCAAGAAAAGAATCAACCACGGTACAAATAAATGTACATGGATATAAATTTATATTAATCATAGCGAGTGCAGTGGAAAAATCATCTATTTTATACGGTTAATTCATTTTTTATGTTCAAATGTGACAAACCCGATTTATATACTAACATTAAATAATAATTAGCACACGCGCACTGCAGCAAAAGAGCGTCGTAGACGCACTCAACTTTCACTTTTGAAGCAGTGTAAGAACTCGTTTGTCCCCGTATTTTCATGATTTATTTATTAACAACTAACTACCAGACGAGTTTCATGGTGAATAAGATTTGACATAACCCCTGCTTTTTTTGTCGTACGCCCCCGCAGGGGTTGTCCCACCCTTCAGATGTAAGAAATGAGTTTTCAATGTCAGGATGATGTACTCTATCTACTACTATTTCTATGTTAGAAATTCAGAATCTACGGTTTTCGACGATTTCAGGCAGCTCAAAATTTTCCTAACAAAATTTGAAGTAGGATAAATTTAATGTACGAGTATCTTGTAAAGAGAAAGAGATATGTCAAAAGGGACAACATTATCAGATTCACCTTCAGAGTCATTTAGTATATAAATATTAATAATTAATTATAAGCAAAAAGAGAAATTCATAAAGAAATATATAATATAAATAACCTGGGAAGTATAAAAGGGATTAGGTTTTATGGCATTCTATTCTTGGTCCCCTAATAAAAGGATTATCCTTCGAACCCAAGCTATGCCGATTTCTGATCATTTTCTCATGAATTCTGACTTTTCCTGACGATTTCTGTCGAGAAACGTAACAAAAGTGGTCAGAAATGGTCACTTTTTTCTAACGATTCCTGAATTTTTTGTAGTAGGGTAGTAAAAATTGAGAGGCAATGAATTATTTAAAAGACACGCCATTGTATAAAAATAACCTAATTATTGATGATAAATTTTCACAACGTTATGATAAAGCCATTACTGAGGAGACAGAAGTTTATTTCATTGTTAGTCCAAGAGATGACACTGACAAAATTCGAAAAGAAACCAAGTTTCGATGAAATTGTAACGGAATAAGGATTTAGAATTGTATTAAAAATGGTAGATGAAGTAAGTTGTCCTTCTGTTTTTAGCGGTTTTCATTTTGATTGAGATCGAGCTTTCCTATGAGAATTCTTTTTATGGCTAAATACAAATGTTATCGATGATTTAATTCAACATGATGATGGTTACAGATATCTGAAATTAGTTAGATCATCTCCTGACTATATTTTGAAAGTAAAAAGAAACATTTAATGTGCACGTTAAGGCAAGCAGATGTTTTAACTTTTTTAGAACTCTTTCAAAAATAGCTATTTAGAAATTGGAAAAATGGTAGAGAACGTAAATGGCTCTTTCACCTAACATTGTGTTTAAGATTTCCTTGAACGTAAAAGACCATCCATAAACTACGAGGACAGTTGGGGGGGGGGGCAGAGTCCACGATTGTCTACTATGGTAGCCGGGGGGCGGGGGGTCTAACCAAAGTCTGCGTGGACTCGCGTTCTCCTGAATCTACGGATTTCTTTTCAAAAAAACGTCAAGAAATTTGCACTACTTTTTATTCGAACCTCCTACCTTGTATCATTAAGCTTATGTTTTCAAGAAAAAAACTCGCATGGTCTTCATAAATGTAACAATGCCCAAAAAATCAAATTCTTTCATAATATTTCGAAGACTTAAGCACAAACCTATATGTTATAGAGGACGAAAAAATAAACTACAATGTAGATCTCATTACCTGATGTTTTGTAATGAAAAACACTATAATTACTTGGAATCAAACAGTTCAATATTAAGTATATTTGCTTACAATATGCTTTGGGGTGAATTAAAATTTTTTGAACTAACATAAATCATTTGACAGAAGGACGATAAACTATTTACTCAAGCGTTAAATAATTTATTAAGTGGAAAAATAACTGACTGTGACAAAACTCTTCTTTTAACAAAAATGGTTGAATTGAAAAATTGAAGAAGAGGTACCCAATGATACAATAAGGTTATTTACAGAAAACAAATTTGTTGACTCTTGTAATATAAAAATAATTAAAAAACCAAACGGAAATTTCTTTCAAAAGCTTTTGATCATATTATAAGGAAACTAACTTCTAATAACAAAAAAAATGGTTAAAGTAGTTAAACAACCACAAAATCTGCCTATGTTAAATAAATAGTTTTCATAAAAACAGTTGTTTTTAGTTCAGAAATACTGTGAAGAAAAGTTTCCATGAGGTTCTTAAGGTTGCTGAGCTTCCAAGAAGAGAAAAATTGTTTTTTATCTCTAAAATTAAAGAAATATAATTTTTTTGTATTGATATAAGGTCCAAATGGGGCTTGTAAGTTAAAATGACTTTTATTGTCGTGAATTTCTAGTTTTAATTCTAAAGAAATTAAAATTCGGAAGCATTCTAAAAATAAAAAAAGAATTTCCTTTAATGCTTTAAAATATTAACTAAGTGTACTATGTTTACAAAATATACATCAAACTGGAGCGTAATCAAGTACAATGTCACATGTTAAATATTTATTACTAAACATGAAAACTGTTACAATGACAAAAAGCAGGTAGAAACTTTGCTTAATAATTTGTCTGGTCTTAAGAAACTTTGTGTTTTCCCAAAAGGACTAGAACATTTAAATTATTGCTTATTTATGTGAAGTATCCAAAAGACATCTTAGAGAGAGGATATTAATTAAAATTAAGTAATATCCACCTTGATTGTGTTATATTTTTTATATCAGTTTGCATTAGATTGCTCCACGCGAACTTGGCTCTGATAGCTTTGCGCGAGATCAGCTGCCGGGAGCAAGATTCAATAAGTCGATAATGTAAAATGGTGACACTCAAGTAGGCACAAATTTCAAGTGTCAAAACGTATTGTTTATTGATAAAAAAATCAATGCGATAGTTCAAAATTGAAATATCATGTAAGTTTTTTTAAATTGAGTTAGTTATAAATTAGGTGAAACTCATTGTTAGTTTTTCTAAATACAAGAGAAGCCGAGAATGGTGAGTTCCTAACCTCACTTTTGCATGATGAGCTGATTTTCACGCTTAAATAAAAAAAAAATACCTCGTATGCCGATTAATGCGGTACTGCTATAGCAAATTAACTCCAAATGAGTTAAGTAAAATACAATAATGATACACAACATGCTAGTAAGTTAGTAAGGTTTTAAAATCGAAGACGAGTTCGTTTCGAAATTATAAATAAAAAGGTATACAAAATATCTTGTCACACATCCGTCCCAAAATACAAATTTTCAAGTAATATTAACACAATTTGTTAATATTTGAAATTCACATATATTACTTATACACTGGAAATCCCATATACGAATTTTGTATGAATGTAAATTTTGTTCTCTTGAAGGCTGAAATTTTTTTAATAATGACGACTAATTAATAAATAGAGAGTTTTCACCATGTTTTTATAAGCACGGTGTATTGAGTTGAAAAAGATAAAAATCAAGAGTAGAATTCAATATTTTAGAGTTCAGGATTTTAAAAGTCACTCGAAAGTCTGTCCTGTCAGGTTTTTAGTATAGTTAAAAATCGATTCATCAACGTTGGTTTGAAACAACTGTTAATAATGATCAATATTTTTGCATAATATTGTTCATAAAATGTTCGGCAAGGCTTCCACACTATAAAATTACAAGATGTTTTGTTCTGCATATATTTTGAAAAGATTTTTGAAATTTGTTTTACCATATTCGGATATCCCTTAACACAATATTTAGCAACGTGTAAAATTCATATCCATATACATTCCTTTATCTCTTAGTTTTATACTTGCATAATCTCTTGGACTAACCTTAATTTAAAAAATATATTTAAGGCAGTATGAGAATTTTTTTGTTTCTGAAAATCTCAATGTCTAAAATGGACAACTATTTGGCAATCACCCATATATTTATACTATCAGATATTTTAGTGTAACGTCATCCCGTGCCAGTAAAATCAACTTCTAACAAACAAATATCATTTTCCGGTCAAGCGAAGAATATGTGACGGTCTGCGAAGAAGGGTCTACGAAAAGCGGGCGATTGTAAATTCGCCGAGGGCTACCTGCGACCTCTTCCCCCTCTACTGCGCTTGTAGGCGAGGAATTCTCCTCCTGAACTGCCGGCTGGAAGCGTGGTCGGTACATTCGCCGACGCAATGCTTCTTATTGAGCATGTTCCGTTGAGCGCCGGATTTTTTAAATGAATAAATTAGGTTTTTTCTCTGGTGACGTCAAATTGTAGTTGAATGATAAATTTATCAACAAAGTATCAAAAATTAATAAGAGCTGACGACGGGCCACGAAAAGCATCTCCTCCAGTTACCACTTTATCTTTGCGCTGAAATGTAGAGCAGAAAACGCACGAAGAGAGTGGGGTTCACGGACAAGGCACGTACAACTGTAGTGGTAAGTAGAGGGGCTAGTTTTCTTAAGCCTCTCGTTCCGTCTCTGAGTACGCTTATTATGCCTATGTTTGTGGCTTATCAACAAAAAATGTAATGAACTTGAAAAATTTCTGATTTCTCCAAATGAAAGAGCAACTCAAAAACTATCGATTGGTATAAAAAAAACAACTAAAAATCGATTTTTCGGGCATTAGGTCCCTTTCTTCGCGGACGGTCACATATGCTTTTAGTTTGTAAAAAGTAAAAATTCTGTTGTCATGATTTTTTCTTTGAGTATATTAAAATATACCTAAGTATATTACTCCATATTTTATTGCGTGTTCGGTATTTGTTGTGCCCAATTAACTGTAAGGTTTTCTTTTCACAAAGCAAAATAGCAGAATTTAAAAAATATTAAAATAGCTATCGAACTCGCTTATTGATTTAAATTTTTTTTATATAGCGAATTAATTTTTACAACAAAGAATCGAAATTTTTTAAATATTTTCGTCAAAATGAATTTGATTTTTTTATTTAGTTAAAAATTAAAGTGGAATATTAACAAATCTGAGGCAAAGAAAATAGTCGCTAGGAAATATGATTATTCAGAACACCATTTCTTCCGAAATTTGACTATACATGAATAGACACATTGTTATTCGTTGAAATAATAAACGAAAATTATTTTAAAAGTTTGTATGGCAGAGATTTTGAACCATGTTCCTAATGACAATGCATAAAATTATTAATTTGAAAAAAGAATTATATCATAGCAAAAGTTTAACGTAGAATATAGTCTGCGTGATGGAAGAGTATAAAGGGATTCATGAAGATATGCGGGGAATTATATTGGCAAATGGATAACAAAAAAAGACATGAATAGAATAGGGATAACCTATATAGACTGAGTTCCATAAAAGGGGATTGAAAAAATAGGGCGACTATATTCAATCTTAAAGATATACGCAGAAAAAACATAGACATGAATAAACAATGTTAAGCTGGGATAGAAAAGAGACGTTTCGAAAAGATAAAAATATAGAAAAACATAGACTGAAACAGATGTAAGGTAGATCGAGTTGCTCAAGAGGGGATGTAAAGAAAAGACGTAGAATTATTTTAACAAAGATGTGGAAAAATATTAGGGTGTATGACATTGGGGATTTAAACATGCTATGTGACACTGTTGGCCCATACGCGAACTAACTAATGTAACCATGGATGACATATTAAATACACGTAAACTATCACGAAAACCAGCAAAAACATTACGTTTAACTATAATGATCATCCAAATGAATAAATAAGTGCTGGAATAAGTAGCTCTGATGAACAAAATACTTCCGAGCTGATAGCTATTTGCACCAATAATGGAATTTGCACGTCAATATCGAAAATCAACAAGTTTCGGAGGTTGTTGCGTCAGTCGTTGTGACTCTAAAAAGAATAAAAACCTGAATTTAGGTTTAAATACAGTGCCAAAGCTTAAAAGTTTTTAAATAAAAAGGGGGAAATTATTTGGAGAAATGGAAGTTGTAGATAAACACAGTGAGTGGTTAAGAAATTTAAATGTGAAAGATGATAACATCAAGAATTTACTTGTCTGCTCATCCTTAAATTTGTATAAAAATGCTTACTACTTTCCAGGTTGGTATACTAAATATTAATTGAATAAATAATATTTAATATTATTATTTAACAAGAATGTAACCTTTATGATCTAATCTTTTTACTGTTTCACACAGCTAGACGCAAAAAAACGATCTCTCAGCGAGACGCTATTTCTAGGCCTTGTAATGTACAAATAGGAAAAATAAATAAAAATATGCCACTGTTAATTATTAACCTTCCTGTTATTTCATGTGGTTCTGAAGTTAAAGGACTGGTTTAATATATTTTAACTTTTTTTGAGAGTTTTTATGGTAGCTCGGCACATTAAAATCATACCAGACTTAAGAATATTTTGTCCTGCTATCATATTTCTGAACGCAGGTCTAGCTGTTGCGTAACTACTCAAACTATCTAAGTCCAAAAATGCCATTTTCTAAACTTAAGCACACTTTTTAATTAAATTATTGCTACTAATTCATATTATCCATATGACTTCCGCGGCCATGTTTATATGACATCGCTGCAGTAGTATAATAGGGGGACTTCTGGATACAAATCCCTGCAACGATATGTTACCGACATCTAGAACTTTCGCAAGTTGGTTGACCTGGAAGCTTCTAGAAGAACTTTGAAGGTTATATGTTTAGTGTGCAAGAGAGATTCCTCAGAATTGATAAGTGGGGGTAAATATTTTTTAAGGTACATGTAAAAATTTCGTAAGGTGATTGACGTAGGAAGCTTATGAAAGGAATTTGAAGGTTATTTGTTTAGCGTGTGAGAGATTTCTCGGAATTGATCAACGTATGGTGTGAAATGAGTCTTTCAGGGTGACATTTAATGCCTGGACCCTCACTGGTTATGTATATAAAAAACGTTGCTTCAAATTGAAGCAGGAACGAAATATTTCAATTTCTTCTTTTCCCAAGAGTCTTTCCGTTTCTCTTATCGATCGGGACCACCTGCAAAATTAAAGACCGTAGCCTAAGCAGCATTCATAGGGTCTAATCACTCGTTATGTTTTATGAAAGCATTATTTTGATTTTAAGCACGAGAGATATTGTATTTCATATCGAGGACACATTCTTTTCCCAAGACTCTTTCCGTTTCTGTTACCTATATCTCCCATTATTAAACAAAGACATGAATAATTCCAATCTTTTATATATAAGAACATAGTATGAAATTAAAATGTCATTTGAGTTCTACCACTAAGATTTTACTTTCAAGAATAAATATTATGGATCCAAGAACCTGTAGAAAGTTTATTGAAATTATGCGTGAAGCTTATGAAACTAAAAAAAAAAATCAAAACGTGTTAGAATGTGAAAAGTGGTTTACATTTGGTGAACGAAATATTCGTTTATTAAAAACCTTTTTGAAGCAAAATAAAACAGCACTACTAGTGCAAAAGAAGATGAGCATTACATCAACTATTGGGATTCTGAATGCACTCAACAGGAAGATATGGCAGTTACAGGAAAAAGGTGAAGGAGTGTTCTCCTCGAAACGGAAAAGAGATAGAATAAGGTGGGAGGATTTTGGGATCAGCTTTTGCAAACAGAATTAGAACAGGTTCTATTGTGAACTTAAAGCATAAAGATTTAAAACATTTTTTAGAGGATTCAAAGTCAATGGTAATTGCACGTATACAAAATAGTTTAAAACGATATGAAAATTTGAAAGTAAATGTAATTTTTTATGGTAAATTTGAAACTTTAGTAGATGATGAAACGATTCATGATATAAAAATTTTCCAAACTGAAAATGAAAATATTTTACGAGCAACTGATTTGAGTGCATGGTATGATGAAAAAGTAACCGAACAAATTTTAATCATGGTAGAAGAATTTTTTCAAGAAAAATCAGGTTGGTCTTTAATTGAAATTATAAATATGGTTGTCAATTTCAATTAATACATCCCATTTAATGGGGGGTTGTCAACATTCATGAGACTACCAAAATATATTCAAGATAAGAAAGCTGTAGTTGACATAAAAAATAGTGATCCCTATTTCTTTGTCTGATCTATTGTAGCTGCATTGCATCCTATGGAACAAAATGCAAATGTAACAAGTTCATATCCACCTTTTAGTGAGATATTAAAGTATGATGACATTGATTTCTCTATTAATTTAGTTGACGTTAAGAGGTTTGAAAAAATGAATGGTTTAAGGATTAATGTTTATGAGGAAAATCGAGAAGAAAATAAAAAGAAAGGTGAGATCGTTCCTTTTTATATAAGCAAAGAAAAATCAAATTTACCTGCAATACATGCTTAGAGTGGTTCATAGATGAATTGAGGGAATTAGCTAAAAGAGTTGAATCATATTTGAAAAACATTATACCAATGGAACCCTTAAGTTCACAACAACAATAGGATTTCAATTTAGCTAAAAACTTTTATATTTGTGAAAAAGTTTTTAAAGTTGATGATATAAAAAATCGTGACCATTGTCACTTACAGGTAAATTTAGGGGAGCTAGCCATGCATCATGCAATTTGGGGTATAAAAACTCTTATATAATTCCAATCGTATTTCACAATTTATCTGGTTACGATTCTCATTTTTTAATTAAAACCTGAGCAACTCGTTTTACAGGGGGTATTACATTATTACCTGTAAATAAAGATAAATTTATATCTTTCACTAAACATGTGGAGGGTACAAATGTACATATTAAGTTTATTGACTCTTTCAGATTTATGTCAAGTAGTTTTAGAGAAATTATCTCCATATCTCAGCAATGATAAAAAAATATTCACGAGAAAGCACTGTAGAAATGATTCTGAACTTAATTTATTATTAAGAAAAGGTGTTTTCCCCTATGATTATATCACCTGCAGGGGGAAATTAGAAGAAAACATTTTATCCTCAAAAGAAGTGTTTTATTCTAAATTAAATGACTCAAGTATTTCTAAAGAAGATTATCAACATGCATGCAAAGTATGGCAAGTTTTTGAATTAAAATCTTTAGGTCAATATTCAGATCTATATCTGAAAAATTATATTTTGCTTTTAGCTGATGTCTTTGAAAATTTTAGAAGTACATGTTTTGATACATATCATTTAGAAACATTGCATTACTTTACTGCACCTGGACTTGCTTTTAATGCGATGTTGAAATACACAGGAATAGAACTTGAATTGCTAACGGATCTAGAAATGTTATTATTTATTGAAAATAGTATTAGAGGTGGTGTATCGCAATGCTCTAACAGATATGCAAAAGCAAATAATAGATTCATGAGGGGTGATTTTAATCCATGAAATCCATAATCATATCTCTTTTATTTTGATATAAATAATCAATGTGGCGCAGCGATGAGTGAATATTTACCATACCAAAGTTTTAAATGGGTACACGATTTTTCAACCATTACCTTTTTTAATCTTCAGGATGATTCCACAATGGGTTACATACTTGAAGCTGACTTTTAATATCCAGAGGAGCTTCATAATTTGCATAAAGATTTACCTTTATGTCCACAGCACATCATCCCTCCTGTTTCCAAATCTAAAATTCCTAAACTTATGACAAGTCTGCAAAATAAATTTACAGTTTAAACAAAAACCATGGTTAAAAAGTTACATTGATTTAAACACAGAAATGCGGAAAAAATTGTCAAACGATTTTGAAACAAATAATTTGTAAGTTGATGAATAA
The DNA here is from genome assembly GCA_011634705.1 of Andricus grossulariae. Classification (NCBI taxonomy): domain Eukaryota; kingdom Metazoa; phylum Arthropoda; class Insecta; order Hymenoptera; family Cynipidae; genus Andricus; species Andricus grossulariae. The sequence continues at coordinate 21,284 of JAABKJ010004562.1, forward strand.
CTCCGTATTTGAAAAAACCATGAAAAATGTCCGAAAACAAAGATGTTAGACTCGTCACACAGTGGGAAGGACGGTATGGTGCAGAAGCACTCATCGCTAAACCACATTTCCGCAGTTTCAGTATATTTGATGAAAATATGGTTATTATTGAACTAAATCGATTAAAGATTAAATGTAATGAACCTATTTATGTGGGATTCACCATCCTCGACATATCAAAAATAATGATCTATGATTTCCACTACAATTACATGAAGCAGACTTTTAATAATAATGAAAAATTGCTTTATACTGACACAGATAGTCCAATTTATCATCTAACAGTTCCAAATTTTGATGACTATATAAAAAGAGATATACATGGATTTGATACATCTGACTATCCTCCAAACAATATTTATGTAATTCCTCATGCAAATAAAAAAGTGCTTAACCCCATGAAAGATAAGTGTAATGGGAAAATTCTGACTGAATTCGTGGGTTTAAGTTCAAAATTATATTCAAATAAAATTCTACATGAAAAAGAAGAGAAAAAAAGCTGAGGGTGTTAAACAATCATCTTTATTAAGGATTACGTTTGAAGATTATAAAAATTATATACTTTCCTGTGAAAACCTTACAAAATCTCAGTGACTAATTCGAAGCCGAAAACATCAAGTTCACTCAATTGAACAGAAAAAAATTGCTTTGAGTTGGCAAGTCGATAAAAGGATCATTTTGCCTGATAGTACAGACTCTACCATGGGGTTACGAAAGATTTAAAAAAAAGTCCTTGAATTACTGGAATGAAAAATTGGAAAAAATGGATTTGAAAAGAGGTAAGAAAAATTTTTATTTTAGTAGAGCAAACTCTTCCATTCATTACTCCCACCGCCGCCTTCATAGATCTATTACTCCCTCTTCCATTTTCTCTCCTCATCTCACAGTTTCCAAAACAAAGCTCGAGATATAAAAGTCGGATATCCATCTAGAGCTATATTCAATCTTCAACCATTGACAAAGCTGAAACCCAGGCTTACAACCCCCGGTGATACCTCTACTACTCTAGAGCAGTGCATTTTCGAACAAGTTAAAAAGTAAGTTATTATTTTTTTGTTAAAAGTACTTTTTTAACAAATTTAAAAAAGTGAACTTTATTTAATCTTTGTTTTAATTAATATTTTTTAAACATTTTGAAATTCTATTTCTATAAAAAGTATGTTTAATTTTATTAATGTTTTATTTATTAAAAAAAATAGTTATACTCGAAAGTGTTTTTTTTTAAGTGAACTTTAATTAATTTTGATTTCAATTAATATTTTGAAACTGATTTGTGCTTGTTTTTAGAAGTGAACCTGACTTAATTCAATTTGATTTTTAATTAATTAATTAATATTTTCTAACTGATTTGTGTCTTAAAAATTGAATATTAGTTTCAGATTTTTTTTATATAGATATCAAGTTTAAGTTATTCAATGAGTTTTAACATTTAAATTCATACTAACTTTTTTGAAGGCTTTCAAAATTTAATCATTTTTCTATTGATTTTTAAACAAATTTTGGGTCAGTACACGTCAGAAATAGCAGCATCTGCAGTTAGTTGTTCGATGTCAATAAAACTTTGTGAAATTGTAATGCTATACAAAAAAAAATGTCAGCCCTTAAGGATTTTCGAAAATTTTCAAAATTACGGAAGTTACGTCATGTTAAATTTCGGAGTTAAATTTTTTTGAATTATTGCTATTTTTGGAAACGCTGATTGGATTTTGACCAAATTTGGACATTCTAGAGTTAAAATAATATATTTAAAGAATATAATACAATATAAAAAAAATTTTGCCCGGAAAAAAGTGAAAAACAAATGTTGATTTAATTTTTCGTGAATTACTCCCCTTTTAATTTTTTTAAAATATCGATACAATGATTCCTTGTGAAATCACCTTTCTTTAACAAAAAAATGCATGGAGACTCTTATAGGTCCCAAGATATCGTCATTTTAACGAAACCGTGCGCCGCCTCTCCACTGCGGTGCGGTGTCAGTGTTGTGACCCGCAAACAATTGAACCTGCTGCTTTTTACGTTTCACCATTCTTTAAGCGCCAAATACGGTTTTATTCTTTCTACTTATTTGGTGATTTTGATTCTCAGAAGCCAAAAGGAAATAAAATTGTCAAACATTTCTGATATGTGTGTGATATGTGTCAGTAAGAAAAATGCTAGCGCTTTCATTTAGCTGTCTTTTCGTCAAACTGACTGTTCAAGGTCCGAGCTTTTCTGTTGTGCCCTTTTTGTGAACAAAATGTCAACTTGATATTCGGCAAAGCATTAGTGCCGCATTCGTATAAATCTCTGGCTGTCAAAATCTGTTACTTGGCCGTTGAAGACTATCTCGTGCAGCTTCTCGCTTGAGAGTTCCTCCTATTCCATTGCACGGACTCTTACCATGAGAAGTAGCAAAGAATTGCCAGGAAGTTTCAATCCCAAAATCTCGCTTGTGATGTGCTAGGTTGACGAAGTTGCTTTTATTTTTATATTGGGAAGCTGCACCATCAGTGAAATACGTGATTTTTTTAACAATGTATTTTTTTTCAACTCAGCAATAATTTTTTCCATAAACAGATGAACTGCGCTAGTATTATGCTCAAGATCTCCTGAAATGATCGCATAACTTTCGCACATGACTTTGCCATCTTCCTTAAAGAAACACCAGCGGGATGGACAGTGATCTGTTGTTTGTTCCAATACTCACTTTGTATTGCATTTTGAATAATAGTTTCGTGATTCTGAGCAACATCAAAAAGTATTATAAATACTCCCTCTTCAAGAGATTCCTTAGAGTCCCTAAGAAATTGGCTTTTACTTTTCGCTATAAAGTCGTGTTTTAGAAGATCAGTTAAATGTTTAGTGAGTTTCTCATAATAATCCTCAGCTGTGT
>JAABKJ010004563.1:0-24197 GCA_011634705.1 Andricus grossulariae
CGAATAAGAGGTTATATCACAGCTATCACTATTTTCATTAAAAATAACTTATTCTTCTTGCTGGATATGTTGAAAGGCAATTTTTCTAGTACATAAAATACCACAGACGCGAACCATCATGTTTTCTCATCTTTAAATCTTTTGATTTTTATGAAAAGCTGCGGTCGACTTTGCCTCCTGGTGTGGGGCAAAGCCGACGAAATACAGGTTGTTAGAAATAATTAAATTATTGAATCATTATTTTATTCATGTAACTAATACTTATAGAAATATGATATACAATAATGTAGGACTCGAAATGAAGAAACAATGGATCAATTCTACATCTTATTACCTTTAAAAAAATCATTGACTGTTAACTGGTTGGTGCTGCCCCTCCTTAACCTACTTGACTTTTTCAGATTTTTTGGACAAGCTTTCGTAAGGGGGAAAAATGATTGTTTATTACAATTTGCTGTTAAGAATGTAAAAAAATGTCAAAAATTGGACTAACATTTAGACAATTCAGCAAATGCCAACTCACAAAAAAAAAATTTCAAAAAATATTGTTTAAAGGAAGTGTTCCCCCACCCCTCCTTAAATTTTGGATTTTAAGTACTTAACAAACTTTTTTTAAGCACTTTAGACCATTGAGTTTAAGAATTTAAGAAGTAAAATGATATCAAAATTGTTTTTACAATAATAAAAATTAATTACAGCTAAGACGTAATAGAGAAAACGGTATCGTTAATAATTGATAAATTCATAACTTTTGAACTATTAGTCGCAAAGGGTTCGATGATAGCTTATTTTAAAGCTTGTTTTATTCTCTGCAAATCACTGCTCACACAGTTATATAGATATCTTTTGTGAATAACAAAAATTCTACAAAACTTGCGGAGCGGAGGGTTTCAGAATTTCATTAGGACGTCCTTACGAATAATATTCGAAACAACAATTACTGCCACCAATTTTTTCAAGCTGAAGTCCTAGTTTTACTTGCCAGAATAGAGTTTTATCTTTATTTCAATGCTAAATATTAAAATTAGTTTTTTTTTTTTTAAACAAAGCATTATTAAATTGATAATTCTTGCACGTACGTGTCTTCTACAATGAAAAGTTCAAATCGAACCCTTTTTTTATTAGCACAAGCCTTCTTTCAAAGAAGATATCGTATCTTTCTTTCTTAGCTTAGGAAAGGTGCCTATGAATCCATCGAACACTGTAACTTCTTATAGCCCTAGTGACCTCGACAAAAGTCCCCTGCGTTCTCAACACTGAATACAAGCTTTATAAGGGCAGCTGTCTCATGATATGTATTTGGTGAACGAATCTTTTGTCGCGTGCCATGCGTCACATATCCTTCCGAATTTTACAATCTTCCCTCTTTCTTCGGTTAAATTTATTAAAGCCACTTTACAAACTTACCTCCTCAGACCTCAGCTCACTTTTCTTTAAAAGCAAGAAAACTGACATTTAATTATGCTTTAAAAAAGGATCAGTTACAAGATTGCTTAAATAAATTCTCAACCACTTTACTTTTTATTAGGGGCTGCTCAAAAATTACTTACTGTAGAACTAGGGGAGGGCGGTTGTCCTCAGCTTTACGGTAATTGTGAAATGATGTTAGGGGGAAACTGTCAAAAAGCGTGAGAGCTCAAAATTTCCGTAAAATTGAGTTATGTAGTTTTTAATCAGCCCTTTCACGGTGTGCTTCGATGAAACTTAACCCAAAAGGCCTTCCACCTACCGGATTTTTTCTGTTCTCATTACTGTGATATTTCGCGATCATTTTGAGACCGAAATAAAAAAAATTTTAGAGCCTTTTTTGAAAAATCTCAATTTCTTATCATTGAGTGGTAAATTATCAAAAAAAGGTATTTATTTAACATCTAAAAATAGGCTTGATACACCTTTAAAATGTTTCAAAATGGATAAAAAAGTTGCAAAAATTAATTTTTTTCACATTTTCTCCTTTCCGGTGCATCCTAATGTTGTCATGTTTTACGAGAGTTTATAGGCATACACTTTCATGCAATTAAAAAAAATCGAACATTAAAGCTCTAATAGTTTAGAAGATATAACTTTAGTAACTTATTTTTTATCAAAAAATTTGTCTAAACTTTTAAATTTAAATTTTCCTAAAATAATTCACTACCTATGCATCACAGGTGAAAATTATCGAAAAAGTAAGTTAAAGTAGACTCGATTTCCTAAAAATCTAAAAAAAAATGCAATGCTCTAGCTCTAATAGAACTTTTTTCATGTCAAATGAAGCAGAAGAAAGAAATCTTAAAAGAAACTTAACGTCTAGATAAGTTCCATAAAAGGTTTTATTCTGACGAAAAGATTTATTTATTTATTTACTCTTTAACTTACATAGCAACAACTTTCAAAGTGATTTTAGGAAAACTGAAATAAACATTTTTTTAGTCATATTTTTTAATGAAAAATAAGTTTTGACAGCTATACATATCTCCTGAAGTAATTGGAGGTGTAATGCTCGTTTTTTTCAGTTTTTCAGAAAATTTTAGGCTCTTCAATTCTCGTGAAGCATAGGATGTCCTAAAATATCTGAATGCCAGGGAATACAACTGATGGTACCATAAGTTCAGGAAAAATATCCTATCCTTTATAGAGGTATAAAATATTATATTCATTTATTTATCATGTTAAGTCATTCAAGCACCAAGAAATCCAAAGAATGGCGTACAAAATACTCAAAATTCAAAATAGACTATTTTAACTCTATAAAGGATAGTTTTTGAAGTCAGGGGGTAGTATTTTTGATCTGATTGAGTCATTTTTTTTTAAACATATGGTAGCATCAGTTCTATTCCCTGGCAAACAATTATTATATATACGAAAATTAACATTAATTAATCATTTTAATCATTCTAGGACTGCATAAGGCTCCAGGACCATGGTTTAAAATGATGTCAAAAAGAAAATAAAAATATGCATTTAGTTTTTTTAGGACATCCCAATGTATAAGCATTAGGATGTATGCCTTCTTTTATATTTTTTCAGTTTCACCTTTTCTTAAAAATTTTAATGAAATTTGGTTGTCGCAAAATGTTTAACATGTAAAACCTCGTTTTAGGTGCCAACATAAACAGTTTATACTAATCGTTCACCACTTTAGTGTTATTTCCACACAACTATATTTAATACACCCCCCTCCCAATATGAAATGGAGTTTTTTCAAAAATAGCTCTAACGAATTTTTTGTTCATTTTGAACACAAAATGATCGTGAGTTATCACTGTAATAAGAATTGAAACACCGGCAGGTGCAAGATCTTTTGGATTGAGTTCCCTCGAAATCCACCGTGCTTTATTAACTTTTTAGGATTTTCATTTTCGCATTTCGAAAAGTATTGTACACATCTTAGGTTACAAAAAATTTAATCTCTTCTTTATTAACAACATTAATAAAATAAAAAGAGTAAAATATTATTCAAATAGGGCCGATAATACATAGGTGGAACTTAGGCTGTTTAGTGTTTTCCTGTAATTTTTTTTATCTCAAAACTATATACTTGAACAAGTGTTTCATTCCCAAAAATACAATCTTCATTTGATAAACAGTATAAGGAAGGTAAAAGATTGTAAATGCAAAAATTAAGAATTAGTTTGATATCTGGAATTCCCAGAAAATGTTCTTGTAATTTTTATAATATTGTGGACAAAATAGAGAATTTCGCTTAATCTATAGTCTGGAATGTTGCAATTTCAAAGTCTTTAAATTAAAGTACGTCTAAATTTTAAAGTTTTTCTTCATTCAAAATTGGGATGGTATAATTTTTAAATCTTATTTTTTTGTTTCAGTATACCTTGGGAAATTTTTTATCCTACGTAACAAGAAAAACTCTGAAAAACTCAATGCAGAATGTGGTCGAAATGTACTCAAGTATAAACGAACGAAAAATTGATTTCTAAATCTAAATATGCATCCTACATACAATAGAAATATTTATAGAACAAACTGATCAACTGTATATATTTTGAAAATATATGAATTGTTAAAAAAATTGGCCTTACTTTTTCTTAAGCAATCTAAATTTTTCTTAGTGTTAAAATAATTTGAAAGAAATTTACGCGAATTAAAGAACCTCTTTAAATTGTTATTGTTAATCATTAATTATACTGATTTAAAAAAAGCAGAATTCGATGGAGTTAAAAAAACTCGATTATAGAAAAGAAGCTAACTTCATAATTTTCCTGTCATAAATTCATTCCTTTTATAACCATCTGAAACTTTTCTGCATATTCAAAATTCTAACTCCTTATCAATAATCTTTAAATTAATTCCTAATGGCAGGCCGATAGATTATTACGATTCCTTAAAACCTTAAATGAATTTCAGTATATCATGGACATATTGTACTTTTTTAGTCTCGCTATATTTTATATGATGGCCAATGTCATGTTCTTTATTTATATTCGTCTTCCAATTGCTGCTCAATTAGCAATTTCTGAAAACCAAGCCTGGAAGCCAATGGGAAATGCAAATTATGATCGATTTATCGACATTGGTCAAGGTATGCTTCAATTAAAAGTAATTTTAAATGTTTAGTAATTCTCTACCATTTAAAAAAAAGTTGGTTACCTAAAAATAAATATCTTCGTTTATAACTAAAGATTACGAAGTTTTCAAATATTTTGTATGTTACTACTCTCTAAATTTTAATCAATTAAAGTTTAAATTAATTTCCATCAGTAACTGAATTCTAGATATGAATCAGTTATTTTCACTGAAGTATCAGTAAGTCTGATGATTCATCAGTAAAAAATAACTGATTCACAGCTAGAATTCAGTCACTGATAGAAATTAATGGAAAACGCCTTTCGGTGGATTTTACTGACCCTCATTTATTTTGTAATTTATGAAGCTTAAACAAATTTCACGAAAGGATTTGTAAAAATTATTACTGGTTTTTTTTGTGCGGGGTCCTTTAATCTTGTATTTAAAAAAAAAAAATTATTTCTTAGCCTTCAATACGAGGCTAAACTAAGTTTAGTTCAGCTCATTTAGTAATCTTAAGATTACTGACTCTACTTTATATATATGTTTTATTAGTTACTAGCAAGAAATTATGGCGAAATTTTAAAAATAGCTGAGTATTTAAATTGCAATGAAATTATGATAAACATATTTGAAAAATAATTTTTGTACAGGTGAAGGGTCAAAGGTAACAGAGGCAACAGAGGAAAGTTGAGGACGCAAATTAAATAAAATTCAAATATTTTTTATTCTGATGCAAGAAACTAGAAAACTCAAATTATTAGAAGAGGTATTCACAATTTTTTGAATAAATAATTTTATATTTGAAACATAAAAAAAGACTCTAGACGGCTGCTGAATTGTAGGGTACCGACAGAGCGAGTGGTGAGAATTATGAGCAAAGTTTCATCTTTTTTCGGTAGAGGCAGCACTGACCAGGAAATTAAAAAAATGTCAATAATTCAATACATACAGGATAATAACTTTTATAATAATGGACATAATGAGTAGTTATCGACCATGTGAGTTTCGATTTTAATCCTAATAAATTCTTTATTTATATTATTAAAAAAAAGACTGATTACTGGAAGCAGAACTAAATTATGAAAACCTTCACGAATAAATAAGAAACTAAAAAAATCAATAGCTCCCCTGGTAAAAATGTTGACAACGAAATTTCGGATTGATCTGTGTACGATTGTCTTTAATTTGCATTCATTTTGACCGAAAAATTCAAGTTAGTGCAAATAGCTTATTAATTAATTATGAATAAAAGAAACAGACGGGATACAGATTTCGGAAAGGTTAAAGAAATGGAAGCAATTGGATAGTTTCGGTAACAATTTTTTATCAAAACCTTCTACTAGAATCAAGATCTTAATTTTGCGAATGTTTTTAAATTATAATTTTATAAATGAATTTTATTTCTCATTTAATAGTAGTTATTTTACGGTTCATGAGACTATTAAAAAATTTTATTTGACTAGAAAATAAATACGCGCGCGATTACTTTTTTGTTTCACAGAATTGTCAAATTTGAATATAAAATTAATATTAGTACAAAATATATGTACGCAAGAATGATCGAAAATGAGATTATAAGCTCAACAAATAAAAAAAATTCTTATACATATCCTGACGAAAGGATTTCTTTATAATCTCAGCTTATCATTTCTTATTGGATTTTTTATAATAATCCAAATTTACAAAAACGTGCGTCTCAAACGTGAAAAAATGTTTGTTGTTATTTTCTCCAAACCTAATAACATTTTCCAATCAAAAATTTCAGAGTTCGATTTCTCTCTCGTGTAAAATCATGAAAATGTTGGTTGTACCCTGATGACATGCTACCCTTGAATAAATAAAGGTATAATATTTTTATATAAACAATCAAACTGCTAACATTAACTAAAATATTTTTAAATTGTAAGTTTAATTTTTAAAGTCACATCACTTTTATTTAAAATAACCGATTTACGGTCAAAAATGTTGACAAAATCTAAAATTGTCAGATTTGAGCTGAAGGTCAGAACCAAAACCGTGCTCAAATCCAAGTTCGGCTGTATATTAAAGAAAAACTTTTTTCTTTTTTAAAAAATGTTAAATTATATGAATGACCATACTCTTGTAATTTTCAATAAAATTCATTATTCTTAATAGGTCAATCACTCCGTCTCGAATCAATATTAGACATTATTAGACATTTTTTAATTAAGGTACTTTTAATTGAACGAAATAAATTTTTTTGAATTTCTTACCATTACAAAGCTTCCTCAATGAAGACACAAAATCACAAACTTTTCTACATTTACATGAGATATCCTATGTTTTTTTTTATTGAAAGATATTATTTGTAGCTATAATTTTTCAAATTTCAAATTTGAGATCTAACACTACTGAAAGTAATGAAAAGCCAATCAGTAGGGAAAGAAGTACTTTTTCAGATATTTACATAAGAATAATAATCAATATGGATAATATAATCTAGTCGTCCCGAAAAATTCGAGGAGTTGTAGAAGGGGAAGGACTAATCGTCCCAAAAATTCTGGACGACTAGCGCTGTTTATAAAAAATATTCGACTACTCATCCCGAATTCCCAGCCCAAAAAATCACTCCTATGTGTGCAATCTCCTTGTTCAGCTCTTCCCAGCCCCGAAAAACGCCTCTCAATGTAAAATCCACTTTTACAGCTCTACACAATTCCAAAAATCCCTTAAGTGTCAAACCCCCTGTCCAGCTTTGGCTAGTCCCAAAATAGCCCCTAAGTGTAAAAATTCCTTGTCCATCACTCCAAGCCCCAAAAATTACCCCTAAGTCACAAATCCCCATGTCCAGCTCTCCACAGACACAAAAATCAACCCTGTCCAGGTCTTACCAACCCTGAAAATTATCCCTAAATGTAAAATATGCTTGTACAAATAAAACCATCTCCAACTCCAAAAATCACCCCTTAGTGTAAAAAACCCCTTGTCCAGTTCTCCCCAGCACAAGAATTCACTCTTAAGTGTAAAATTCCCTTGTCCAGCTCTCCGCAGCCCCGAAAATCACCCCGAACAGTAAAACCCTCTTGTTTATCTCCCCTCAGCCCCAAAAATTGCCTCTAACGTGTAAAATATCCTTGTCGAGCCCTCCCCAGCCCCAAAAATCATCCCTGAAATTCAAATTCCCGTTTTCAGCTCGCATCAGCCCCAAAAATCACCCCTAAGTGTCAAATCTAAGTGTCCAGCTCTCTCCAGCACCAAAAATCACTCCCATTAAGCTCCCCTTGTCCAGCTCTCCAGCAGACGCATTCTGTAATGATAAAAAATTCCAAATCACCGTGCTGCCCCTAAAAATTTGCCGCCCTAAGCCATGGCCTTTATGACCTTTGCTGTAAATGTCGCACTGCGTAAATATCATATTTGTATAGTTTATAAACTTTATATGTTAATTTAAATATTAAAAATGTAGTTTATAATTTTATTCAAGTTGATAAAGAACATATTTCTCATAGCTAAGACAACCTCAAAAATTTACAAGCATTTTTTTTAAATCTGACTGTTTATCTGGTTAAGGGTATATGCAATTTCTTTAAAAAGATTGCGATTGAAGAAATGTATCTTAACTTAGTTTGATTACTTGGATTCTTGAACTGAACACTTTACCTTTTTGTATTTCAAAGTCCTGAACACCTTTGTTCCATTGATTATTATTGTTGAATGTATCATTTAGATAATCTTGAATTTCTCATAAAAAAACGACAGCTTTATCTAATCATGTCCACGGGCTCACCGACAACAATAGTTTCGAGATATTAATCGATAATGTCCCCATGTACCATTCAATAACTGGATTTTCATTCTTTACAGGCTTTTATGGGTTTATCTACAAAACTATGGAGAAATAGTTGCAAAACTAGATTTGGTAATTTTCGTACTTTAATAAAATGAAATAAAATCAATTAACATATGACTTATGCAACGTAATGTGTTTTAAAAAAATCAATTCGTAAGTGGAAGGTTGATGATTGATCCGGGTAAAAAGTTGAGCTACTAGTGAACAATCGGAAATGGTGTTATTCCTAATTACAGCAGCATACGGCGCCTTCGAACAAAACCTTTAGGACACAGAAGGGCCAAACTCTGCTGCAACTGACATTGATTGATATTCTCATTAGTTTTAGAGCAGTAGTGCCAATTTCACACTCACGTAAGCGAATCATCACCCTGTTCAACTGACCAAGAAGTTTACCAAAGAAACCTGTTTTTGTTACATCAAGAATGATAAAGTGATACACCTAAAATACACCTAACTCTTTATGAACTAAAAGTAGAAAAATTTCTAAAAATGTAGACTCTAAACACTTAATAAACAGTATTTAACAGTAGTTCTGTGAAAAGAAATATTAAGATCATTATTTGAAATTCTGTTGGTAAGCTTGCAAACTGAACAAATATTTTAATTCAACAATCCTAATGAAATATTAATTAACTTCATTACAAAAATTACTTTTGCGAAAAATTATCAATAATAGTGTAAAGTTTATTTAAAATTGGTAATAAAGTAAATGTTGATATTGTATTTTCTCAAAGCTTCTTGCGGAATTGAGGAAAAAATGCTTAGCTAATTTTCTTCGCATTTTAAAAATTTTGAAATTTCAATCATTTTTTTCAGTACATCAGGAACCGTGAGAAATAGTTGGCTAGCAATATTATGCTGAAAAAAATCATGCCGAATGAAAATCTCTAACTTCTATAAAAAAAGTAATAATTTTCAATTGCCTATAGACGTCAAAAACTAAAATTAACTTTTTCTTGTATTTTTTTTTATAACTCTTATAGATGTCTTAAAGGATGGCCTCAATGATATTTTATTCATTTTGTCTACGAATAACAAAATTAATTTAATAAGGAAGATCTTTTTTCGACTTTTTTGCAGTTTTTAACTTAAACATTTTTTAGGCAGAACTCAGAATCATCCGATTTAGATCTTCTAGGGGTCGAATTTCATTATTTAACTTATATTTTGAAAAAATTGAAAGACGTTTTCACTTTTCAAGAAAAGCCTTTTTTAGCCCACTCTACTATGCCAGGTTAAAAAAATTACGTTATATGTACCCAGCCAGTAAGACGTTGAATAAATCGAACCAAAGGTAAAAGCAAATAATGGTTTGATAAATACAGCTTTAAAAAGTTTAATATTTACCAAAGATAGATTTTTCCCTGCTATCTCTGCTCCGCCGACTTTTAATTAGCGGCAAAGTTTAAATTGTCGAGTAATTAACGAAATAGAAACTATAATAGGATAAAAAGATTTACTTAAGCATCCAGAAAGAGAAAGGCAAGTCAATTTGCATTGTCTCTTCGAGAGAAAATTAACTATAAAAAAACGAGGGAAGTCAATATGAAAAACAGAGAAATAATGTCTTAATCGATTCAGTTATGCTAATGAAGTATGTCTTTTATCTAAAATAAATGAAATAAAGTTAATCAGTGTTGAAATAAATAATTAAATATCTTTAATTTATTATATTTGTAATAGAAAGGCTTTGTTTTAAGGTTTCAATATTAATATATTCAACAGAATTACGAAATACAGCTTATTGTGAACGTTTATTTGCGGAACTCTATTAGTTCAGATAATTAAAATCGTATATTCGCAAACCATATTTCGCCATAACTAATTTTATAGTTGGAACAGGAAATTGAATTTGCATTCATTCTCCAAAATAATATTAAATTCCATTGCCATTCGATCTATGTAATCATTAACATCTCACAACCCCAGGGAGAATAGAGCGAGGATACCATAATGATAATACTCAACAATATATTTTTGGGGATAATTATCAAATATCGACGCGAATCGAATATGTCTTCATTCGTAGCTCGTCGGTGATATTTATTTCATTCAATTTGTGTAATAGACGTAAATACATTCAATAGATTCAGCCCTAACATTTTTTTTAAATTTTTTATATTTTCTATAATTCCTTTTCCATTTTAAATTAGTCAATTATTCATTAAAACTGCTCGAGAGTCAATAAGTTCACATTTAAAGATTGAATATTAATTGTTTTTATATTTAAACAATTCAAAATTAGAAAACTGGAAATTAGTTTGTTCGAAATAACACAGTTTCATACTTGGAAGGTGGTAGCACAGAAGTAGATAACCAACAAAATGGGAATTTTTCTGGAGAGCAAAAAAAAAACATTCTGTAAAGTCGAAATCACTATTTCGACATAAAAAAGACCACTTTTAAGATGCAGTGTTTCTGAACTCAGGCCAAAAAAGTTTCATTGAAGAAAGTTATCCAGGTTCGGGAAAATACATGTATGGAAGTTGACAATCTCAAAGTAGTACTAAGCTATAATAGGAGTAGGCTCGGCTGCGGATTACGTTATAAAATTATATTTTGAGTCGGTAGGGGTAAGGGTGATAATGGGATTAGTGCGTTAAAGATGAAATTTTTAATGAAAAAAATAGATATTAACTTTTGAAATTATTTTTATCATTATTATTCTCAATTGTGTTAACTGGTCTTCTGATATGAATTTTCCCTATATATAAAGCATCCTTTGTTGATTTTACTCAGGAACAAAGGAAGATATTATATTTGCCTTAAACATCCGTTTTATTTTTCAAAAGTTGTACATTTTCATTATTGGTAATGATAAATTGTGACAGAAAAAATAAAAATCAGACTGAGGGGTGAGTGTGATATCTGTCTTTTGTGTTTATTTTTCATTGTGAAATACGAAAATCTGTCAGCAGTCCGAGGTTAGTTGACCTCATTTGTGGAATAAAAATGTATGTAGAAAATATAAATTCGATAGAATGAAGGAATGATTTTTACGTATTTCTAATATGTATCGATAAATAGTATCCTAATTACATGAAATCGTTAAAACTACAATTTCGAAAAATTGGTCCTTATACAGTTGTCATTCTCATATCTTCAATTTCAGTTTTTCGTCATGAAGCCATGAAAGGATTTCTAAAATAACGTCACAGCTCCATCGGTTAACAGGATACCGTGACATCATTCAATAATTTTTCAAGAATTGATAGATAATTTTTCATACCAAAATATTGGTAACAATTAAAATATTTAATACTGTGAAGAAACTGAAAGAAGATAGTACATTAAATTATTATTGAATTCATAATATGTCTAATCTTAGGTAAGAACAGGAAAAGAGTAAAAAATGGCCCTTTCTCATGATGAAATTTTTTATTGTTAACTATATAAGGTCAGAGTGAAGTAGATTTTTATAACTTCTAGGAATACAGATTTTTATGTTACGGAGATATAAACTTGTGACTTTAAGCCTTCATTCAATAAAAAAATACGTATAATGAAAAAGAACTGTTTGGAATGAAAATAAAATAAAAAATCTTGATGAGAATTCTAAGGGCAACGTAGAAAAAATGGTTGAATATGTAATTGTTTATTATTCAACAATATTTATTTGAGATTTTATTTCGCTTTCGAAAAAAATCATAGTTTTAGTTTAATTTTCATCATTGATGGTTTACTTTGTTCTTAAAAATATTATCTGCATTTGATGAATTTTACTAAAAGTAAGCTAGCTAGGTAGATAAAAATGATTTAATTAGTTAATTCCCAATTTGTTTCATGCATATTTAACTGTGTTTTAATAAGATCTAGCCCAATAGAATTGAAGGTAATATTTTAAAGAAGAAAAATAAGCTTTCAATGATGAAGATTTAATCAAAATAACGATTTTTTTATAAACCAAAAGACAAAATACAAAATATTGAATAAATAATTTAAAATAAATAATTACAGATACAAATATTTTTTCAGAATCGCTGATAAATTTCTCTTTGAATATATCTTATATTTAACAATATAGCTAATTTAACATTCATAGTATGATAAGACTCACATCATCACCTTCATTTACTTAATAAATTTCATGATTTTCACTACTAAACAAATTGCTTCTAATACATAAAATACTGCTTTCTACTGATGACTAGGTGTTTACGTAACTTGTTTAAACAATTCAGTATTGTTTTTAGCGCAATTTTCTTTTATAATATAGTTGAATAGTGTTAGAAAGTTGCTGTTTTTCCGAATTTTTCAACTTATTTTCAACTTTTTAGTTAGAGCAAGGTAATAGCCAATTAAATTTAACAGAAGTAATTGTTCAAACCAATTATTAATATTTATAATAATATTCTCTTAGAATAATGCTAAAAAGTTGCATTTTTCTGAAATTTTCAACCTTTTGTCCACTTTTGACTTAGAGGAAGGTAGCAATATATGCAATTTAGGAAACATAATTCTTTGAACAAATTATAGTCGTTTATAACTATCTTCTCCTATATTGAAGTTAGGTAGTTTTTCAGCTTTTTCTGAAACTTTTAACTATTTATCCATTTTTTACTTAATCATTTCAATTAAAACATTGAAACTCGTACAATTTCAAACTGAGACCTAAGAGCCATCATTAGAGCAATAATTTCAGATTGAAATAAAAAATTAAGATTGAAGTATGTATTCAGAATTTTTAAAATTGAAAAGTATACAATTAAAAGCCTTTTAAGAAAAATTTATAATTGAACAGAGCAATATTTTATCTTAAATCGAAAGCTTAATAGTTAAACTATTTTACATTGAAAATGTTCCAAATTTCATCATTTTATATTTAGTTGTTAGAAATTGAGTAATTTAATATTAATATGATTAAAATGGGTAATTTCACATAATTCAAGGCCTTATGACTTATAATACTAGGTTTTGGAAATGTAGTCTAAAAATATAATTTTTCAACTCTGTAAAATAAAAAAGGATATAATGGAAGCCTTATTGGTTTGATCAAAAGATGAATTATTTTTAGAGTTATAACAAAACAATCTGTAATATCCTGAGGATCATTCCTGCATTTTTTGTGAAGTCATGTCTTTGCATAATGTTAAGTATGCAATTAAAATATTTTAGAAGAGTCAATAGGATAATCTTAAAAGTCAAAAGATGTGAAAAAGGTCAGGGTTTCCTTTCTAAAATAATGAGGAAGCCATTCGTATGAATTCAAGAGACAAAAGGTGAAAAAATGCAGACAAAGAACGTTTTTTCTGCTGATCGTATATCACAAATCTGGGAGAATGGAGAGTCATAAGTCACCGAGGATTATTGGTTGACTTTCCTTTCAGCAAGTAACCTGCATTTCGAACCTGTAAGCTATATAAATGGTTGTCTGAGAAATCCTATAGGATAATATAGTGCTTTGTGAAACGATAGATTACGCCTTTCATCAAAAATGACCAACAAAAGAGTCGCGGATTTTGATCTTATAAAAGTCAAAACATTTCCTTGAAATAAACACAACTTGAAATGGCAATATCCTTGAAACCTTTTTTCATGCTGGGTTTTTATTAGGAATACTAAAAATTGAATAATGTAAGAAGAATCTGATATGAAGCAATTCAAAAACTATACACGCTAGATTGAAAACTATTTCCATCCCTCGCCATGCAAACATAATTTTTTAACAGATTTTACAGCCCAAAATGCTCTCAAAGCAGGGGAAACAGGGTGATTTTTCACGAAAATATGGGAATAAGGGAGAAGTAAATTCTTTCAGATAAAATTAATTTATAATTACCATATGTAACAATTACAATATGAAGTGCTTAAGATTTCAAGCCGATATATAGTGGAATGTTCTAGGAAACAGTGGACTTTGAAACTCAAAAAGATGAATTTTCAAAAAATGAAGATAATTTTTCAGCGAACTAGTTGAATTTTCAACCAACAAAGATGAATTTTTAACCAAATGGACGAATTTTCAAACAAAAGAGATTAAACTTTGACCACAGAAAGTTAGATTTTTTAACAGATAGTGGAATCTTCAAGCCAATAACGTGAACTTTTTTAGAAGACAGTTGAATTTTCAGCATACAAAGATAAGGTTTTAAACAAAACAGTTAAATTTACAAAGAAATTAATTATCAACCAAACAGTTGCATTGAATATCAAATAGTTCCAAGTAATTGAATTTTCAACAAAAAAAAATGAATTCTCAATGAAAAAATTAATAGTTGAATTTTAAAATAAAATCGATCAATTTTCAGCCAGAAATGGATTAGTTAAATTTTTTGTTAACGAACTTAATTTTAAACTAAAAACGATTTTTCAAACAGAATATATAATTCTTAACCACTATAGATTTATTGTTATCCAAACATTTGCACTTTTACACAAAAACGATAACATTTCTACTAAAACAAAATAGTTTTCAACCATGAAAAATTTTTCATACAAGAGAGGAAAAAAATGTCAACCAAATAACATAATTTTCAATCCAACAAGGCGAACTCTCTACAAAACAGTTGAATTTTCAACCTGAATATACCCATTTATAACAAAAAAGTTAGCTTGGAACCAAATAGTTCAATTTTTAACAAAAAGGAAACAAATTTTCAACCAAAGATATTGATCTATAACTAACAAAATGAATGTTTAAAAAAGTAGTTCAACTTCAACCAAGTAGTTAAATTTTCAATCAAAAAGATTAATTTTCTACAAAAAAAGACGAATTTATAATAAAATATATAAATTTTCAACCGAATAGTTGAATTTTCAATCAAAATTAACTTTATAGCAAAAAATATGAATTTACAACAGGATACATTAATTTTCAACCAAATAATAGAATTTTCAACCAAAACCCATTAATTTTCAACCAGAAATGGAGTAGTTGAATTTACAGTTTCAGAAATTCATTTTCAAGCAAAAAAATCAATTTTCAATAAAATAGTTCAATCTTCAATTAATGTAATGAATGTTTAACAAAATAGTACTACTTTCAACCAAGTAGTTGAATAAAATAAATAAAATAGTTGAAGTCAAATAAAAACGATCAATTTTCAGCCAGGAATCGATTACTTGAATTTTCAGTTAAGAAACTTAAATTTCAACTCAAAAACGATTCTAAAACAAAATAGTTCAATCTTTAATCAAATAATAGAATCAATTTTTAACCTAAAGGAATTAGATCTGAACCAAAAATGTAATAGTAGACTTTTTAATTAAAAAGAATGAACTTTTTACGAGAAATAGTTGGATTTTCTTATCAGGCTCTATTAACTCAGTTGACATTTAAACGAAAAAACGAAAAAAAGGGGAAGTTTCTTGCAAACAAGAGTAAAATGAGAAATTATTGGAAAAAAAGGTAAAGAGGGGAATAGGGGAATAGGACAGTACAATATTACCAAGACTTTCTATCAATTTCTTTATTATCGACACATTCGCATAGAATCAATTTATTTTTTGACCTACCGAAGATATACACTCAACTCCCGATATAAGCATAGTTTTGGGCATGGCTTGTAGTGGCCTTCAGCCTAAATCGGGGAAATCCAAAGGTAAACAGGTAGGGTCGCATGAATCACTTCTGTTGATCTGGACCTGAAGCGCTGAGAGTGCGGCCCTCATGCTGTTTGTCACGCTGGACTGAGCACCGCCTCTCTCTCGGTCCCGCGGCTCCCCTCATCACTAAACAGCCGAGGACATCAACTCTCGGAACAGTGTAAACCGGAGGTGCTAATATCCGGAGTTGAGTCTATTCTTTGTATATGCTGGGTAGACCGGGGCAGCATAGTCCGGTTCACATTCATTGATAATTATAATGTTAATAAGACGTGGAATTGATGTGTTTTTTTCATTTGTGTTTCATGTTATATTATTGAAAATTTAGTTCATTACAAACTACCCTCTATGAGGAAGCAATAGATTCATTTAAGAAGAATTAAAGAATAATTAAAATGGCTAAGGAATAACGATGTTATTTGAAAAAACGTCTTTACCCCAATGGTTGCCGCTGCCATGTATATTTTTATTTTGCAATATTGTTATTCTAATAACAGTAAGTGCATTCATTATAAATAATATTGTATAAATTGCATTTTTATACTAATTACTTAGTCACCCCAAAATGGATTAAATACTCAGATATCGGTAAGCCATTAGGGAAGGAGAATACATGAAAATAATTATTGGGACCGAATATTATTAATAATTCCCTTTAATTTTCCTAATAATAATATAAACCACTCATTTTTAAAAATCCCTTTTATTTCAGAGCTTATTAGGTCTGAAGATAGGGATATTTAAGTCTACGGCTTTTTAATTAAATAGAGAATTCAACGGGCTATGAAGAGGAGATAACGCAAGAGTGGGTTTAATAGCTGCAGACCCCTTAGTAAAAGTGAAACTTCATATATCTACAAAATTCAGGTTGCCATGTCAGCAAGTCCGTTTTTATTACTTATTCTGAAGCTAGGCTGAATTAAAATTATATATGTTTTTAATGATCCTTTTATGCAATTTTGCGTCCTATTGCTTCCTCATAGAGGGAGGTTTGTTGTGACCTAAATGTTCAAATAGACTTTTTTTGACATATTTTGATATAATTCGACCCCAGGTACTCAAAAATATATTTTTTTTCAAATGCCTGTGTGTATGCATGTGTGTGTAACTTTCTTCTGTTCACCATATCTCGAAAAGTAAAAGAAATATGATCGTCACATTTGGATTAAGTGTAGCTCCGATTGATATCTAGGATAGGATTTTGAGCTAGATCGACCATTCAGCAGTAGTTTTTTTTTGCGTTTAGAGATTTAAAAAGAGAAATCCGTAATTTCAAATGGGAACCCCAAATTTTTATCACAGATTCAGATTCTCCTTTATGAAATACGTGAGTTTTATACGAAAAATTTTTTTCGATTCGCAAAAAAAAAACCACCTTCACCCCTGCCTCCTGGGAGGGGGTTGGGGTAAATTTGTTCAAAGTCGCTTTTCCCCCTCGAAAATAAAAAATTTTTATTACGGATATTTTTTTCATAGGATGCGTATTTTTTGAGATATTTCGATGTCTGAAGTTAAAAGAAATACGTCCTTGAGACACATCGATTGACCTATTTATAAACCTTTTCTGACCCATCAGTACCTATTTACGAATTTATAAAAAATGGCTTATTGTGTTTATATGAGAAAAACTTTTTTGATATTCAATATACGACAATATTACATTCAGTGTATTTCTTCACGTCTTTGAGATGTATCGATTGACATATTGATAAACCTTTTATGACCCATCAGTACTCAATTCAATTGACGCTTTTTTTTAAAGAAGAAGGTACAACAGTCTTAGGGGCCCACTTGGCCCCTTATTCCCGACAGAATAATTTTGACGTTCAATTGACTTTTTTTTTAAAGAAAAAGATTTAAAAAGTCTGAGGGGCCCTCTGAGCCCCCAGACACTCGGGCCCCCAGGGCACGGATACCCTGCAGTTTATAATTAACCCTACTGTACAGTCGCTAATGACCCTGGCAGTAGATGCGACTATAGACATTCAATTAATAAAATATAATCTACATAACTTACTCTGAACACTTTGCAAATTAAACTAAACCAGGAAAATAAGAGTAACCACATGGATAGAAAATAATTTTATGAAACTACAAAATACGGTTATTCCAAAAAAAAGCACTTCAATAAAGAGAAAGAAGTTAAATCATGACTGTTATTTTATAGTCTATAACGCATCTAAGTATCGTAACCAGAATCCTAAGTAAAAAGAGTATGCAGGGCAAGTTGTTAAATCCCTTTTCCTCTCTATGAAATGTTTTTTGTCACATTTAAATGCAAATCAACCTGAAAATTCCGTAAATAGTTTCTTAGTTTTATTTTTTTGTATCCATGTAATAATTGATTAAAATTTATTAGAGGTCTGCAATTCGAATTTTCCATGAAAATTTGGACACGCTTGCAACACTGGATTTTTCGAAATAGAAAAAATCTAACTGTACATCAGACCGGCTTGATTTCTTTAGATTATTTAAAAAATTTTAATCAAATTTTACTCCTTTTTTATGGGGCAAAATGGAAAAAAGAATCAATATTTTTCAAAAATTGATTCATATGATCATGTACAAAGAAAAAAACAAGTAACCTGAATATTAATTATAAATTATTTTTATTCGATAAGTGTCAAGTTTTAAAGCATTTTTTGACCAATTCTCCATTGTTTAAGCAATTATTATTTTTTACCCAATATCAAGAGTAATATTTCTTGTTTCACATTTTTGGCAATTATTCAAACCATTTTTATGGAATTCTTAACACAATAAACAATTTTTGAAAGTAATATATATTTTTCAGGAAATTTGGTAATTATTTCAAGAATTTTCATTTCCTTAAAAAAAATTTTTTCCAGTAAATCTTAAAAAGTTACGTTTTTTTTGGAATTAATGAAGCAGCTGATGCATGTTAAAAGTGATACTTTTTGTGAAAAATGATTTGCAATTATTTAAAGAATGTTCATTTGTTGAAAGAAAATATTTCCCCCTGTAAATCTTTGAAAAGTTAGTATTTTCTGAAAGTAATGAATCAGTTAATGAATGCTAAGAGTGATTTTTTTGCGGAAAACAGTGCAATTATTTAAACAATTAATAATCAGGTACTTGCGCCTTATACAGAAAGTGACAGAATTAATTAAAAAATATATTTTTTCAAATGAAGCGACAGTTTTGCAGTTTTAGTTTTTATATTCTGGAAAATGTAAAAGTAATTATCAACTCATTTGAGAAAGTAGCACGGATTAAAATTATTTCAGTGCGTCTACTTGAATTTTGTAAAAAAAATTCCCTGACAATTCCAGGTTTTTTCCTGGTATCCATAGATTTTTCCAAGGTATAATTTTCCTTAATAAGGAGCCACTCAAGTATTAGGTATCGCATTTTTAGAGCAATTCTGATTCTACATCCCTTCAAAGTATTGCATAATACATTTAAAAAAACCCTTTCATTTTCCATCTGTCAATGGATAAATTATAATTAAGTGAGTTTATTAAAAGTGGTAAAAAATAGAAATAAATAGATCGTGGTCCAAAAAAGGCTTTATTCTTTCTCAAAATAGCTGCCCTAAAAATTGTTCCGTTTGGTGTCATAATGTATCCTGAATATTGGCGTTATTTACAACAACAAAAAACATTGAGGGATCTCCAGTCCATTTTTGCAAACAAAATATTTTTTCAATTGCCACTATTAATTGATTATTTTACTTCAGTACATATGCATTTTATCCTTTTTTATCCTTTTTTTTAATTTTGCCAATATTCAGGGGACATTTTGACCCGAAAAGAACCAGTTTTTAAGGGATCGTGTATTTGTTTATATTAGTTGTTTATAAAATAAACAGATATTGATGGGTGGTAACATTTATTCAGAAAACATTATTGGTAATATAATTACAACAAGATTAGAAGAAAAAAAGATTTTTTCTAACTATAAATATCTGCAATGTACATTTGTTTATATAATTTGGTTACATAATTAATTAATAACATTCAATCTTAAACTTTAATGGCCACGTATCATCCTAACGATGAAAGCAAGCAACTTTAGAGCAGAAATGTCCTTTGCAGACGAATATCCCCTAATGTCGATTATTTATTAATACTATTTGGTTATAATAATTAACTTTACAAGTTAACAGTTTTCTTTCTATTTTGTACTTCTGTCCATTGAATCCAAGTGACGGGAAGTATAAGAAAAATTTTGTCTAGGAGATAAAAAATGAAATTTAAAAAATTGACATTTTTTCGCTGTTTGCATTAACATAAAAATTAAATAAACAAAAAAATAAAAAAAACTACTCTCATCATTTTCTGAAAAATTTAATACTGAATTTATCACCAAAAATTATTCAAAATCGGTGCATAATTGCATACGAAATTTCATTTTGACCCTCGTTTTTTTATTTCACCCCACTGTGCGTCGTTATAATGGTTTCCAGCGTAACATGCTAATCCTGAAAAACAATAAAAAACAGTATTTTTCTAATTCCTTAATTGGAAAAAGTAATACGCGTGCATCATTGTTGACGAAAAAAAATTGAAAACATTTTTATTAATAGAATCTGCTTTATTTAGAATCTACATTGATAAATCGATTTTTAACTATACTTAAATCTACGTGAGTATAAAATTAACAATTTTATCCCGAATTATGAATAGTATGAATAATTATTTTCGAGTTTCAACCTAAAATATCAGTGCGGCGTGAACAGACAAAAAACTTATGGGGCAGTCTTTGCGTAACAAAACATTTTCCGTACTTTTTTATTTATAATTTCTAAATAAGGTTTTCTATAATTTTTAAACTTTACTGAATTGTACATTTATATAAGTATATTACTGAAATATATTATGCAAAAATTATTATTTGAAGGAAAACTATAAAATCGCTGGGACTTAAAGTCCTCAACAAATTAACAAAAAATTTAAATTTATTCAATGTGAAGTTGCTAATTCTCTAATCTTGAGTTACGTCACAGAAGACAAATGTATATTCTGTGTTATTTGATTCAATTAATTATATTGATTAGCTTAGAAGTTAGGTATTTTGAGTTATGAATCCTTATACAAATAAATTGATCCTGCTGAGGGAAAATCAGTGAGTATTTAATTACCGAATACTTAATATTCTTTCAGAATTTTATTTTCATTTGCAAATTTTTATCCATCAAGTGTCAAATGTTTTTAAATAAAACTGATATCTGATAGATCGTTTCCTTTCACATAAATAAATACTTTTTAAACATTAATATATACTTGAAGACAGTAGTTTACGTTTATCCAATTACAAGATATCATTAGTAAGCACCTTTTATTTATTTCTTCATTGAAAAGTGAAAGGTTAAAACTAGGATTGTCGAAAAAAATATTTTTTTGCTAGAGGGAAAGGCTACCCTCTATTTTGTGAGGTTCCCTGAAAAAGAAATTGCATTATTTTTTGTTTTCAAATTCGTCAATATTTATACGTGAACCCGGTTCTTTGAAATTAACAAGGCATTTTAACTGGTGAAAGTTTTCGTCAGAATTTGGAAAACTGCTTGTTATTAATTTTTTGTAAATTAAATTTAAGTCACTTCTTGAAAAATATTAAAGGAATTGCTGCCACCCCATAAAGTTGATTAATTTTAATTGTTCATGTAAATCACAAAAAGTCAGTATTTTTGGCATTAATAACACAGGAAGTGAATGTTAGGAATAATATTTGTTCATTAAGTTATTTTTCAATTGCTTAAACAATCTATATTAGCTTGAATTTTTATTTTCATTCCAAATAATGAAAAGTTTATATTTCATGGAATTAATGACACAATTAATGAATGTTAGAAGGAATATTTTTTGTATAAGACATTTTGTAATTGTTTAAAGAATTTGTATCTGTTTAAATTTTTTACCACGCTAAATCATGAAAAGTTAGGACTTTCTTGAACTTCTTACATAATTACTGAATAGGTGTTAAGAATAATATTTTTTGCATAAAACATCATTAAATTGTTTATCAACACATTATTAATCATTCACTTCGGACTTTTCATAAGCAAGGTTGAGAAAATTCTAGTTTTTTAAGTTCTCTTACACTATGTTGGTCATTATTATGATATTATTTCCTTCAGATGTTATACCCCAATTGTTGAAAACAGTTATTATTTGCGTGAACAATTTGTTTAATTACATTATGAATAGTTCCTCTTGTGGAATCAACAAGAGATTAAAGAGAGGGAGAGAGAGATTAAAAAAAGAGATTAAAAACGATCAATTTTTTCTCCATCTTTCCAATAAAAAGTCAAAAGTGTAAGATTATTAATTGTTTGTACATTTCATAATGTTGTAAACAAGAAATATTATTCCTATCGTCTATTCAGCACATAATTAGTTCAAGGACATACCAAATTTATATGATTAAGTGAGAAAAAGTTTAAATAAACAGAAATTATATAAGCAATTGCAAAACGTCTTTAACAAAAAATATTATTCCTATAATTCATTAAGTCTGTCATTATTTTCAGAAAATAAGAACTTTTCATGGTATGGAATTTAAACAAAAATTGGTACAAATATAAATTGTTGAAACAATTGAAAAATGCTTTAAACGAAAAATATTATTCTCAACATTCACTAACTGTGTTATTAATCCCAAAAAAACACTAACTTATTATGATTCATAGGGAAAATACATATTAAAGAATACAAATAATTATTTAAACAATTAAAAATTATTTCCAAAATACTGGCAAACTTGTTACTTATAGGATACAAAATACTCCTGTTGAGATAATTACAAAAAATCCTGTCTTTATCATGAATTTTACATAAAACTGTTACTTTGCATGTTTCGAGGAATTTCCCGGGCACAATACAAAGGGATAAACTTGAAATTTATGAGGTCAAAATTATTTCTTGAACATTTCCAAAGTAGTGACTAAAATCAAATTTACTGAAATTTAATAAGAAGTAGTTGTTTTTCCCATTTTTTTTCGAAAACTGAATTTTTCCCATTTAAAGTCCCATGTCCATTAAAAAAATTCCAATGTCACGTCTTAAAATTGATCATTTAGAAAAAAAACAAAAAAAACAATGAAACATTGAATTTATTTCTCCGGGAACTTCAAATCATGGGGAGAGGAGAGCTTTGTTCTTGTGGGTGAAAAAAAATGATACAATTGGCAAGTAGCATCCTCAATGAAAAGGAACAAATATATTTTATGAGTACTTATTAACTAATCAGACTCTTACAGGCAACTGCGTTATATACCAATTTTCTGAATAATAAAAATCAATATATACTATTCGAAATGTTTGAAATATTTGCATTAGAAGAATTGTAAGTCAAAAATTATATTTTTGATGCTTTTGAAACCGAAATGAAATCTACTTTCCTGTGGAACATTTTATGTACCAAAATCAGAACACAAAAAAGCTCACAAATCAAAATTAAATTTCTAACTATCTTCTTTTTAGGTTATTACAGACAAATATTTGTCGTGATTACCGCGTACCTTTAAAAGTTCTTTTAGGATAGAAATAAAATCGACTCTCTTATGAACCATTCTATGTACCAAAATTAGATTTCCAACTACCTTATTTTTCGGCTCATTAGAAACAAATATAAATATGACAAAAGAAAAAAGAGGAAGAAAAAGGAAAGAGTCAATGATATTTAACCTATTAACCTTATATGAATTAAATTCACATAATACCTGAAAATAAAAACGTAGAGATTATTACAAAAAGTTATTTTGTCAGATTTCCCATTCTTTGGTGAAAGTTGATTTTTATATATGCGCCTTTATTATCAAGAATCAAAGTCGTTGCAAAGCAAAAACATTTCTTTTTTGAGTTTAACTTAAATTATAAAAAAGTAACCATTTTTACTATAAAGAAACCATTTTTGGTAAAATCTTTATTTTTCATTTCATTCCAAGGGGTTAATTACTCCTGCAATCTGGTGTACACTGTCTGAATTCTTATGCAATATGATGCCATCCTATGCAAACCTTTGCAATGCCATGTAATCTTTTACAATACGAAAAATATTATAGTAAATTAAGTATAGGTCTATAACAGATTTTCCAATAATGAATTTCTTATCATTTTTTCGAGATCCTCGAAAAATTATTATTGAAAATCATTATAAGAAAATCCGTATACAAATTAATATTGTTAAAATATTGAAACAGCTGAAGCAAAAAATCGATAAAGTACAAATTTCAGGAATTTCTTCTCTTTTTGCATTCTCGAGAATATCTCAGAGAGGTCCACTTAAACCACTCAATATTTCCAACAGTTAACTTGAAAAAAGACGTTATTGTAAACTGACCCTTGACACGTGACCACCCTTTATT
>JAABKJ010004564.1:0-24197 GCA_011634705.1 Andricus grossulariae
TCATTTGGTTGAAAATTCATCTTTGTAGGTTAAAACTTCAACTATTTTGTTGAAAATTCACATTCGTTTTTTTTTTTGGTAGAAAGTTCGTATTTTGGATTGGAAATTCATATTTTTTGGTTGAAAGTCGTCTTTCTTGAATAAAAAAGCATCTTTTTTGGTTGGAAATAGATTTTTTTGTTGAAAATGCGACTGTCTTATGAAAAATCCAACTTTTTGGCTTGAAAAATCAACTTTTGGCTAAAGATTGAACTATTTTGTTGAAAATTCGTCTTTCTTGTTTGAAAGTTTAACTACTTGGTTGAAAATTCATATTTCGGGGTTCAAAGTCAACGAAGATTTTATTTTCAGTAGAGGATTCAACTACTTTATTGAAAATTCGTATTTTTTTATGTGTTCAATTGTTTTTCATTAAAAATAAAAATCGTTCTTAGTTGAAAATTCAATTATTAAATTTTTCGTTTGTGAATCCATTTTTTTTTTAATATTCAGCTTTTTGGTTGAAAATGTAACTATTTTTTTTAATTTAAAATTTAAAATTAAACTTGTTTTTTAAAATTCATATTCAGGATTCAACTATTTTTCGAAAATTCCTCTTTTTTTGTTGAATTTAACTATTTTTGTATTGAAAATTAATTTTTTGTGTGTAGAAAGATCATCTTTCTTGTTTGAAAATCAGTTGTTTTAAATTCAACTTTTCTTGCTGAAAATTCAACAGTCTTGTAAATTTTCGTCTTTTTTGCTTGGAAATTCAAATGTTTGATTGAAAATGCAACTGTTTTTAGTGGAAATTTAACCATTTTTATTTGAAAATTCAACTATTTTTTTGAAAATCAGTCCTTTTGAAATTAAGATTCATCTTTTTGGTTTAAAATCGAACTTTTATGTTGAAAATTCAACTTTACTGAGTAAGAATTCAACTTTTTTCGAAAAAGTTCGTCTTTTTGTCTTAAAAATTCAACTTCTTGATTAAAAATACAACTGTTTTTGGTTTAAAGTTTAATATTTTTTGCTTCAAAAGTCGATCATTTGGTTGAAAATTCATCTTTGTAGGTTAAAACTTCAACTATTTTGTTGAAAATTCACATTCGTTTTTTTTTTTTGGTAGAAAGTTCGTATTTTGGATTGGGAATTCATATTTTTTGGTTGAAAGCCGTCTTTCTTAAATAAAAAATCATCTTTTTTGGTTAAAAGGAGATTTTTTTGTTGAAAATGCAACTGTCTTATGAAAAATACGTCTTACATTCAACTTTTCTTGCTGAAAATTCAACTGTCTTGTAAATTTTCGTCTTTTTGCCGGAAAAATCAAATGTTTGATTGAAAATGCAACTGTTTTTAGTGGAAATTTAATCTTTTTTGTTTGAAAACTCAACTTTTTTTTTTAAATTGGTCACTTTTGTTTGAAAACGATTTGATTGCAAACGCAACGGTTTTGATTAAAAATGTTTTTTTTATAATTCAAATAATTTGTAGAAAATTCTTCTTTCTAGGTTGAAAATTCAATTATTTCATTAAAAATGCAATGTTTTATTGAAAAGAATTGTCCCCCTATTATTCCCCTGTTTTTGTAAAAATCTGTCCTATTTTCCCTTTTTTGAGATCATTTTGGGCTGAGAAGTCTGGGAAGGAATAAAAAATCATTAGCTAAATACTAAAAAATGATATGTAAACATTTGAATTTTGTTATCAAGAATCGGTCCTGATCAGTCCATAGACATTCCAGAGAAGATCGGCTTGACTGTTTTTTCCTCAATCTCTTTTTCACCCTTTTCATATTTTTCGAGTTTCCCCATTTTCCATCTTCATCCTTTCACTTCCTGTGGGTCTGATTCTGGTAGAGGTTCTGATAAATCAAAGCGGAAGCGCTTTGGTCACCATTCAGGTTGAAGAACTTCTCTACCCCTAAATCCTGGAGAGAATTCCGCCTCTTGGTACTTCACTTTTTCAAGACTCCCTCTGTCTTTGATCATTCCGCCTGTCCGATAGAAAACGTTTTGCAGGGTACAATTGTCTGGAAGTTTGATTCGTTTGATTTCTCTTCTTTTCTTCTCAATCCTTGCTTTCATTTTTCTTCTTGTTGTTTGTTGTTTTCTCGTTGTTTGTTTTAAATCAGAGAGAAAAGTTCGCCTTTTGGGGCAAAGAGGTTTCCAAGTTTGGTTGGGCCTTAAACAGAAGCTAACTAGGGATCAAAAGTTGAAATTATTTTTTATTTTGAAATAGCCATTGAAATATAATCACATTGGAAAGCTTCTCTCAAGATCTGATCTAATATTTCACACTTTTTCCCCTATTCCTCTATTCCTATTCCATTTTTTTCCCATTTTGTAATGAATTCCTCTTTTTTCTCCTGTTTTAAAGAAACTTCTCCTTTTTCTCGTTTTTTTGCTTAAATGCAAATTGAACCTAAGAATAATAGTTGAGGATTCAACTATTTTGTTAAAAAGTCATATTTCGAAATATGTCGAAAATACAACTACTTGGTTCAAAGTTGAACTACTCTGTTAACTTCTTATTTTATTGGTTAAGATTAAACTATTTTCTTGAAATTTTTGTTTGAAAATGAATTCGCTTAACGGAAAATTTAACTTTTCCATTTTTGGCTAAAAATTCATCGTTTTCAATTGAAAACTCTACTATAACATTTTTCTTTGAGAATTAATTTTTTTGTTGTTGTAAGTTTAACCAATTTGTTGAGAATTGAACTACTTTGTTGAAAATTAATTTTTTGCTTGAAACTATTCCTTTTTTGGTTGAAAATTCAACTATTAAATTTTTTATTGAAAATTCATCTTTTTTGGTTAAAAATTCGACTACTTGGTGAAACGTTAATCTACATATTTTTTTGAAAATTCGATTTTTTTTTTTGAAAATAAAGTTTTTTATCTGTAAATGTAACTATTCCATTGTGGGTTCAAATCTGATCGTTTTTAGTTGAAACTTAACTATTAAATTTATCTTTAAGAATTCATCTTCTTTAGTTCATAATTTAACTAATTAGTTGAAAGTTGAACTACTTTGTTAAAAATGTATCGTTTGTAGCTGAAAATTTAATTAATTAGTTGAAAATTAGAGTATTTTGTTGAAAATTCTACTTTTTCGGTTAAAAATAACTCTTTTTTTTGTGAATTTAACTACATGGCTGAAAGTTGAAATATTTTCTTGAAAATTAGTTTTTTTGTTGAAAATTAATTTTTTTAACTGAAAATTTATTTATTCCATTTTTTGTTAAAGTTCAACGTTCATAGTTGAAAATTTAATTATTTGATTAAAAATGTGTATTTTTTGGTAAAAAAATCATCTTTCTGGTTGAAATTTCTACTGCTAGTTTTAAAGTTGAACTACTTTGTTGAAAATGCATTTTATTAGTTGAAGATTCATCTCTTCAGTTGAAAATTTAATTTTTTATTTTTTTTATTTTTTTTCTATTGAAAATAAAGTTTTCAACTTAAAATTGAAGTATTCCATTTTTAGTTGAGCATTGATCGTTATTAGTTGAAAATTAAACTATTTGGTTGAAAATTAACGTCTTTATTGAAAAATCATATTTTTGGATGGAACATTCAACTGTTTTGTAGAAAACTGTTTTTTTCGGCTTCAGGATTCAACAATTTGGCTGAAAAGTCGTTTTTTTGGTTGAAAATTCTATTGTTTTGGTGGAAAATTAACTTTTTATTTGAAAATTTAACAATTTGGTTGAAATTTTTTTTCTCTGTTGACTGAAAAATCTTTTTTTGTTTGAAATATCAACTGTGCCATTTTTGGTTATTTTCTCTTTTTTTTATTTGAAAATCCAACTGTTTGGTTGTAAAATTATTTTTTTTTTAGTTGAAGCTTCAACTATTTGGTTGAAAGTGCAACTTAGGTTGAAAATTCAACTATTTGTTTAAAAATTCAACTCTTTTGTTAAAAATTTATTTATTTTATCAGAGTTTAACTATTTTGCTGAAAATTCAAATATTTGGATGACACTTCGTGCCTTTTGCTTGAATATTCAACTATTTAGTTTTAAATGAAACTTTGTGGTCGATAATTAAGTTTTTTGGTTGAAAATTCAACTATTTTGTTAAAAAGTCATCTTTATTGGTCGAAAATTCAAATGTTCTATTGAAAATTCATCTATTTGAATATAAAATTCGTCCTTTTGGATTAAAAATTCATCTGTTTCGGCAAAAAAGTTTTTGGTTGAAAATTCAACTGTCTTATAAAAAATCCGTCTTTTTGGCTTGTAGATTCATCTATTTGTTTAAAAATATAACTTCTTTTGGTTGACGTTTCATCTTTTATATTTGAAAATTCGGCAATTTGGTTTAAAACTCAACTTTTTGGTTTAAAAATTCAATCATTTTGTTGAGAAATCATCTTTTCTGGTACAAAATGAATCTTTTACGGTTTAAGATTGAACTATTTTGTTGAAAATTTCGTTTTACATTGAATTGAATATGGTACCTATACATTAATTTAGTGCAAAATGTTTATTCCCCTATTTTCGTGAAAAATCACTCTATTTTCCCTGTTTTCAGAGCATTTCGGCTTTCGCAAATTGCAATTACATTTTTACAAAATGATAACTAATAAATTAATCGTAAATTTGAATTCAATTGATAAAATTATTTTGATTTTGATTTTAGTCCTTGCTGAAGACGGCAGATCAGCTGAAGATCAAGGGCCTCTGTGAGGTCCCCGAAAGCAGGGAGGGTCCACCCTCGGTTAGCCTCAGTTCGCCACCACGAGAATCCGGTACCACCAGGTTAAACTACACAAAACTGAAGAGGCACCATCCGAGGTACAAGAGGCCAAGAACCACTTTTGAGGCTCGCAACTCGGATTCCAGGCACCACGACCTGTACAAGGAGGAAGGCACAGAAGGAGACTTTGAACGCGATAAAGAGGTATGGAATCTACTCGAATATGTCTCTGAATAGCGACACAAAGCTCAAATACAGTCGAACCTGGATTTAGTGCCGGTTTTGGGGCTGACCTTGACGTTAAATCCAGAGACTCGAAACCATTTTGTCTCTCTCATTCTTCTCTCTCTCTCTCTCTCTCTCTCTCTCTCTCTGTTTTGTCACGCCTGAGTGCACACCGCACATCCCCCCGCAAACGCCACTCACGTATCCCCACGGCGCGGCGTCAATTCTCGGAAGGTCAAAATCGAGGGAAGCTGAATCCAGGTTTCACTGTAATTCTGTTTTGATTATCTTCCCTATAAATTTGTTTTATAGGGTAAAAAAAAACCCATAAGCGGAAAAATGGGGTTTGCGAGTTTTTGGCGTTAATTATAATTTTTTTGCGGTTTTTCTAATCAAATTATTTCTAGTACATAGAACAATATTTTATACTGATGATCAGATGTTTACATACATTTTTAAAATAATTTATTAATGTTTTTAGCAATTTTCTCTTAGAATAGTGTTAGAAAGTCGCGGTTTTTTCAAAAAAATTTCACTTTTTGTCGAATTTTCAATTAGAGCGAGGTAATCAATCAATTTTAACAAACATAAGTGTTTGAACTATTCATTATTATTATTATTCATATTCTCTTAGAATAATGCTAGAGAATTGCAGTTTTTTAAAAAACTTTCCACTTTTTGTTCAATTTCCAATTAACATGAGAAAAATAATTAATTAAAGTTCGCAAAATTAATTGTTTGAAAAATTTATTATTATTGTTAGTAATATTCAATTTAAATAATGCTATAAAGTTGCGGTGTTTTCTGAAATTTTCAACTATTTGTTTACTTTTCACTGGAAGTAAGTTAATAATTAATCAATTTAGCAAAAATAATTATTTAAACAAAATAGTCAACTTTAAAAAACAAAAATTAATGATCAAACAAGCAATTAAATTTTTAACCAAATCGTTGAATTTTAACCTACAAAGATGATTTTTCAACCAAATGGTCGAATTTTCAAACAAAAAAGATTAAACTTTAAACAGAAAAAGTTGAATTTTTAGACAAACAGTTGTATCTTTAAACCAAAAGACAAACTTTTTAGAAGATAGTTAAATTTTCAACCAAGAAAAGTGAAGTGTCAACCAAGAACTTTTCTAACAAAAAATATGAGTTCTCAAACAAACAAAATTTCAACAAAATAATTAAAATTTTAACTAAGAACGATCAATTTTCATCCAAAAAATGGAATAGTTAAATTTTCAGTTGAAATAGTAATATTTAAAAAAAAATAATGTTCAGCAAATTAGTTAAATCTTTAATCGATAAAATGCATATTTAACAACGTAGTTCAACTTTAAAGCAAGTAGTTAAAGTTTCCTGATGAAAAATTGTAGCGAATTTTGCGAAAGATGGTCCTCAATCGGTACAGTTCAATAATAACATAATAAGTTTGAAACTCACTTTCATATTTCAGACTCTTTCTCCTATTCCCCTTTTTCAAGAATTCTTTAAACTATTTTTG
This sequence comes from Andricus grossulariae, assembly GCA_011634705.1. Lineage (NCBI taxonomy): Eukaryota > Metazoa > Arthropoda > Insecta > Hymenoptera > Cynipidae > Andricus > Andricus grossulariae. Next base: position 6,418 of record JAABKJ010004564.1, read on the forward strand.
ATTCAATGTTAATTTTTTTGGTTAAAAAGTTTACTATTATATTTTCGGTTCGAAACTCATCTCGTCTGTTTAAAATTTAATTATTTTGGTGAAAATGCAGCTATTTTGTTAAAAGTCATCTTTTTGGGTAAAAAATTAAAATACTTGGTTGAAACTATAACTATTCTTTGTTAAAAATTCATTTTTTTTTTGTTGAGGGTTCATCTCTGGCCGAGAATTTAACTATTTTGTTAAAAATTCGTCTTTTTGGGAGAATATTAATCCTCTTAGTTGTAAAGTAATCTTTTTGGTTACAAATTCAACTGCGTGGTAGAAAGTTGAACTCTGGCTGAAGATTTATCTTTTGGTTTAAGATTGATCTTTTTAGTTAAAAATGTATCTCTTCGATTAAAAAGTCAACTATTTTGTTTAAAACTCGGTTTTTTACTTGGTTTAGAATTAATTTTCTGACTAAAAATGTGTCTATTGCGTTTTTGGTAAAATATTGATGTTTTCTAGTTGAAAATTCAACAATTTATTTGAAAATTCATGTATTGTATTGAAAAATCGGCTCATTTTTTAAGAAAATTAGTCTACTTGGTTGAAAATTCACAATTTCGGGTTGCCAATTTAACTGTTTCATACAAAATTCGTCTTTTTGTCTTGAAAATTTAATACTTTGGCGAGAAATCAAACTAATGGTTGAAAAATAACTTTTTTGTTGAAAATTCATATTTTTGGTTGAAAATCTAACTCTTTTGGTAGGAAATTCAATTATTTGATTGAAAATTCACGTATTTTGTTGAAAAATTGCCTTTTTTATAGAAAATTAGTCTACTTTTTAAGATTCGTGTCTTTGGTTGAAAATGTAACTACTTGTTTAAAATACGTTTTTGTTTGGTCTAAAATTAATCTTTTTATCTGAAAATTTAATGAAAGTTAATTGAAAATTTAATTTAGATGAAAGCTTAATGTTTCATTTTCGGTTCATAACTTGTCTTTTTTAGTTGATAATTTAATCATTTGTTTGAAAATTCATCTATCTGGTTATAATTCCTTTATTTTGTTGGAAATTTGTCTTTTGGTAGAATATCAATCTTCTTGGTTGTAAATTCACCTTTCAATGATGAAAATTCAACTATCTTCTAAAAAAATTCGTCTTTTTTCTTGAAAATGTAACTATTTGGTTAAAAGTTCAACTATTTTGTTTAAAATTCCTCCCTTTTGTTAACCCTCTCACCCCGTGACACTGTGACGTAGTTTTTGAATTGCCCCTATGTTTAAAAATTAGCTTTCTTATTTTTTAATTAATTGTTTTCAGAACACCAGAGTACAAAAGAAAACTGGATCACCAAGCTGTGAATTATGTTGCTAGCCAGTCTGAATGGGCCTGGTTTGAAGATCTTATCAATTCTTGTAAGACTGGATTATATGATGAGGAAGCAATCCTGGATTGTGAAGTGCAGCAGCTATTGGATTTCGCATTTTCGATTTTTAACGATTCTCAGTTGCTTGAGGCCTCATCAAACCAAATTTTTTGTAGCGATCAAGTCAACTCTTTACTTCTGTGTTCCAGATTTACACCAGTTGTGGATGATATTGCTGTTCGAAGAGCCTTAGAAGGTTTCGAATACATTTTACCACAAATGGACACTTCCCTCGGAAGGCTAAATGAGGGTTTACTCTAAGAAAAAATTACAAATCTTCAATTTTAGTAAAAGGAGGGATCTTTTCTGTAAATTGTTTAGAAGCTTTCTAGAAGCTTCTTTGAACCTTAATAAAATGCATATTTTAAATTAAGTCTAAAGGTACATTTTTGGTTTTGCTGGTATCCGACGACCGACGAAACAAGTATATTCAAGTAAAGTGAATGGTAGCGTACCCAAAGGCAGACCGAGAATAGAATGGTGAGAATACCTTAGAATGCCTAAGATTTCAAGTCGAGAAATATATTGAATTTTCCACAAACAAGATTAGTTTTCTAACCAAAAAGACTAATTTTCAACAAAGCACATGAATTTTCTATGAAATAGTTGAATTTTCAACTTATAAAGGATAAATTTCTTATCAAAAATGGAGCAACGAATCAGATCAAAAAATTAATTTTTAATCGAGAAAAAAACGAATTTACAACAAAAATGTTGAGAATCTTGAAAAAATATGAATTTTTAACAAACTAGTTCAACTTTCAACCAAGTAGGTAAATTTTCAACTGAGAAAAGATCAATTTTTGACCAAATAGTTAAATTTTCAACCAAAAAGATAAATTTTCCAGCAAGAAGATTAATGTTCTACCGAAAAACACGATTTTTTCAACAAAATAAATTAATGTTCAACAAAATTGTTGAATTTTAAAGTCAAAACGACGAATTATCTACAAAATGATTGAATTTTCAACCCAAAAATATTCTTTTTTAACAAGAAGTTAATTTTCTGCGAAAAAGTTAAATTTATTTTAAAATAGATTAATTTTTAACTTAAGTAGTTAAGTTAAACCACATATGAATTTTTAACAAAAAAAAAGTTAGTTGTTAACCGAACAGTTTAATTTTATACCAAACAGTCGAACCAAATTAATGTAGAGCCAAACTGTTGCATTTTAAACCAAAAAGTATGAATTTTCAACTAAAAAGATTAACTTCCGACTAAAAAATATGAATTTTGAACAAAATACATGAATCTTCTACTAGAAAAGAACCATTTTTAAGGTGGAAACAATTTTCGATAAGAATAACAATTTTGAATAAATATTTATTTTTTAATTTTATTTGCTTTTAAGGTTATATAAATATAATTTTCCTGAGATTCTTGAGAAAATTCGAAAAGATTTTTGAAGATTCCAGTTACGTTAATTAAAAATGTCAACAAAAAAGTTAACTTAAACCAAAAATTTGAATTTTCAACAACAAAAAAAAAGATTTTAATTTTAAATCAACAGTATAACCTATCCCGAAAAGATGAGTTTTTAACCAAATAGTTGAATCTTCAACTAAAACAGATTAATTTTCAAACAAAAAGTTGCATTTTTATAAAAAAAAAATTTAATTTTCATGCTCACCAAAAGAGAAGAATTTTCTACAAAAGCGTTTCTACCAGAAAGATTAATTTTCTAACAAAATAGACGAATTTATAACGAAAGAATTACATTTTCAACCATGTAGTTGAATTTTCAACCAAAAAGGATGAAATTTCAACGAAAAATGTAATAGTTTATATTTTAATCAAAACCAGTTAAATTCGTCCAGAAAGACGAATTTTTAACAAAATAATTAAATCCACAATCAAAATATATTAATTTTCAACCAAAAAGATGAGTTTTCAATTAAAATGTCTACATGTAAACCAAAAAGAAAAAATGAATTTTCAACAAAGTAGTTCAACTGTTAACCAAGTAGTTGAATCTTCAACCACAAAAATATCAATGCTAAACGATAAATGTAATAGTATGTAGTTGATATTTCAATCGAAAAAGATTTTAATTATAAATCAAAAACAGTAAAATACATTTAAAAAAGACGAGTTTTTAACAAAATGGATGAATTTTCAAGAAAATAGTTACATTTTTCACCAAGAAAGATAAACTGTAAACGACAAATGTAATTGTTGGTATTTCAACTAAAAATTATTTTATTTTTAATCGAAGAGTTCGATTCATCTAAAAAATACGAATTTTAAATAATACAGTTGTTCAACCAAAATCAAAACAGATCAAATTTAACCAAACAGTTACATTTTTAACAAAAAGAAAAAAAATTAAATTTCTACTAAAAGTGATGAATTTTCAAACGTCTTTTAAACTGTCTCAAATTATTCCCTAAACCTTTGAAAAATCTTTCAAAGTTAAAAAAATTGCCTCAAAATCTTCGATATTTTTTTCGACATTTTTAGAAATCTTTTCAAACTTTTGGACATCTTTTTAAATTTACTTGGAAAATAAAAAATCATTTTTAATTTTTCCAGGAATTTTATTAAGAGTTCTTTTCTTTCTTGATACCTTTCAAAATTATTGAAAAGCTTCGAAATTTGTAGTCAAAATCTTCAAAATGTACATTTTCTTAACCAATTTTTGAAATCTTTTCGAGGTTTAAATTATTTTTGTATCTTTTTAAGACTTCTAAATATCTTTTAGCCTCATGGGAATTTTTTCTAAAATTTTGAAATCTTGCAAAATGCAAACAATGTTCTGTAAAATCTTCTACATTCTGTTTGGAAATTTCAGGAAATAATTTGAAATTTATCGACGAATCTTGAAACAAATTTTTATCGTTTTGCAGCCTTTTTTAACCTTAAAATGCTTCTTTTTTTAAAGTATTCGAAAATATACATTTTGTTTCAAATTTGTTTGACATCTTTTTCAGATTTAAATTATTTTTAAATCTTTTTAAAGCCTCTGAATGCATAGCTCTTAAACTTATTAAAATTTTTTCTAAAATTTTGCTATAAAATCTTTTACATTCTTTTTCCACAATTTAGAAAATCATTTTAAATGCTTTAGAATCTTTTTCAATTTTTTCTTAAAATTCATTTTTCAAAATAAGAAAAGATACCAATTTTCCAGGAATCTGAATAAATTTTGTTGATTCCCTTGAAACGATTCAAAATTCTTAAAAAGAAAAATTAAGAAATTTTCTTAAAATCTTCCAGATTCTTTTTCAAGATATTTTGAAATCTTCAAAACTTAAAATCAATTTTTTTAAATAAAACTGAACTTTTTCTTAATATTAAAAAATTATTTACAATTGAAATTTTCTCTTCTATCAAAAATGTTTAGAAACATTTGAAAATCAATTTTATCATAAATTAAAATTACTTATTTAGAAATTTTAGCTTAAAAAATTGATGGTATATCGTTATACCACTTTTTTATAGGAACATTTTTGTTGCGAACGAAAATTTCGTTATAATTTCTAATTTAAATTCTTCTAAGTTATTTACTTTTTGTTTATTCTGACATAGATTGAAATATGCTTCCAATATTTCGGAGAAAAATTATCTTTTAATGAAAGAATTTCACAAGATTTAAAGGATTTTATAGGAATTTCTTTTTTAGGATCTCCAAAGATTTGAAGATCAATTTTAAGGGATTTATAGAAAACTTTGGGAAAAAATGAAATAAAATTTCACAAGATTTAAAAGGTTTGATTAAAACTTCAAGAACTTAAAAGCTTTCGAGGGATTTCAAATATTTCTAGGGATTTGAATGATTTTTTTTTAGAAAACTTTAATGAATTAGTGTAATTTAATTTAATTTAAGGGATTTCAAAATATTTGTTCTTATTTAATGGACATTTGCGATTATTTATTTGTTTATTTTAAAAAGTCCCAAAAGATTTTAAGATATTAACAAAATTTCAAGGAATGCCAAAGAAAGGAATTTAAATCACAGACCTCCAAATTATTTTAAAGGATTTACGGGATTTAAACAAATTTCAAGATATTAAACTATTTTAACAAATTTGAAGAAGATTATTTGAAAGATTTGATTAAGTCTCCAAGAATATAAAATAGATTTCGAGGGATTTGAACGAGTTTTTTTTTTATTTTAATGAATAACTTTAATTTATATTGAAGAGATTTCAAATTATTTTTTCTTATTTTAATCAACTTTTGAGATTATTAAGTTATATATTTTTGAAGATAACAAATTTCATTCAGGAATTTCATCGGACCTCCAAATATCTCAAAGGTTTTAGGGGACTTTACAAATTTCGATTGTTTACAGAAAACTTTAATAAATAATTTTAATTTATATTAAAAGAATTCAAAATTATTTTTTAAAAGAATTTGGTAGCATGTTCAAAGATTTCAAAGAATTTTACAAGATTTATGGGATTTTAAAAGATTCCAACAAATCTAAAGAAATTTAAAAAACTTCCAGGGATTTCAAAGAATTTTTTTAGGATTTTCAAAGATTTTAAGTTCGATATTAAAGGATTTCTACAGAACTTTTAAAAATAAATTAAATGAAATTTCAAGGGATTTTAAGGTATTTAAAAAAATTCGCAAGATTCAAAGAATTTTCCTGAATATCCAATGACTTCAAAGATTTCTAGAGATCTGAACGTTTTTTTTATAGAAAACTTTAATTAATCATTTTAATTTAGTTTATATTCAAAGAATTTCAAATTATTTCTACTTATTATAATGGATTTTAAGATTATATACTTATATCGTTTAAAATGTTCCAATGAATTACAAGAGATTTAACTAATTTCAAAGAATTTACGATTTCTTAAGCTACTTTAACTGATTTCAAAGAGTTTCAAGTGATTGACAGAATGTCAAGAGATTTCAAAAAATTTTGTAGGATTTCTTAAGATTTTAAGCTCGAATCTAAGGGATTTCTGGAGAACTTTGAAAAATAAAGAAAATAAAATTTCAAGGAATTCCTATAGCGATTCCAAACACTCCAAGAGATTTTGGGATATTTAAAGAAATTTCAAAAGATTTAACGGGTTTTATTGTTGAATCTCCAAAGATTTTAACGTGTTTAAAATATTTTAGGGGATTTTATCAATTGTTAGGAATTTCTACAGCATTTTAGGGAATAAATTTTATTTTATTGTATTTATAGGAATGGTCCGGCGCTACTCAGGAAAATTCTCTCTGGAAGTCATATGATGACTAGAGGGAATTCAGGGTTGCAACAGATGTATAGGATGGAGATATGATGAAGATCTTATGGTCAAATCTGTTGTGCCTTCAGTTCGGGTCGCATCAGCACGAGTACTTCTATGTATGGTGGTGATGATGATGATGATGATTTTAAATGATGATGATGATGTCCACGTTGTATTGTATTTATAAGGGATTTTAATGATTTCTTCAGATTTCTAACTATTTCAAAGTTTTGAAGGGCTTTCCACGGATTTTAACAGATTTTAATGGATTGAAAAATATTTTCCAAGGTATCAAGGAATTTCAATGAAATTTTAACTGATTTTAAAGATACCACGGTAATTCACAGATTTTCGCCGTGTAAAGTTTATTTATGCAGGATAGCTATTTTTTATTAAATTTTTCTACTTTTTACGTGAATGCCTTTAATAATTTTGAATTATTTATTGCAATGCTGATTATCCTGCAATAGTTTTCTATCTATAATGATTTTATAATACGAATTTCCTATAATCGCGAAAAAATTATAGGAAACTCTTTACAGGAAAATTATTATATACGCAGCTCGGCTCTCACATGCGGAGAACCCCGATTTGTTTCACTGTATGTGAGAGCCGAGCTGCGCTCGGCAGCTAACTTCCCAGTGGCTCTAATCTGCTCCCTGATAATATAATAACAATGATAATTAACAGGGAGTGTGTCAGAGCCACTGTGAAGTTAGCTGACGAACGCAGCTCGGCTCTCACGCGCGGAGAACCCCGGTTAGACCAGTGGTCTCTTCTTAAGAAAATAAGGCAATAACTCAGGGTCGACCCACTTATTTTTTGACAACCTCAGGCTTGAATATTTGAGAAATGAATCATAAGAAAGGTATTTTAATTTTGCACAACTTGAATTCAGAACTCTCCTTACATTTAATTGTTAATTTCAAATCACTTGAAAGAGTTGTTTACAAAATTCATTTACTTTCATTCTCAAATCAAACTCTCAGAACTGATTTTAAAATAAAGAGTACTTCTAAATTTTATTAAGGAAGGGACTGAAATTTAATTGGGCTACAGAATTGAATTGTGAAATTCACTTTATACTATGGTTGACAGGAAAAGATGGAGTGCTGCACTCAGAAACTGTCGACACTCTCAAGCGAAAAATTACAGAGGATTGGTTTCCTGACAAACAGATGCTGTGGTTAGATGGTCAAATTTTTCCATTTTTATTGCTCTTTAACTCGGTATGATTTTATTTATCCCAAAACAATAAGGATTAATACAATAATAAATCAAAATTGTTTAAAAAATTAGGTTTCAGATTTTACTAGTACCAGCATCATCATAGTGTGGGTTTTCGATTTGAGGGGAAACCCATTTTTAACCAAAACAAAAAAGATTCTGTAGAAAATTCAAAAATATTTTCAAAGATTTCAGATACGCTAATAAAAATTTCAATAAAAAAGATGATCTTCAACCAAAATGTTGAATTTTTAGTCAAAAAAAAAATTAATTTTAAATAAAAAACAGATTAGCTCATAAAAAAAAGAATTTTTAATGAAATGGTTAAATTTTAAACCAAGACAGATTAATTTTCAATCAAAGTTACATTTTTAACGAGAGTAAATTAAATTTTTAATGAACGAGACGAATTTTCTACAAAATCGTTTCTACCTAAGATTAATTTTTTTTAATACGATTTTTCAACGAAATAATTACATTCTCATCCCAAGAGATGAATTTTCAACTAAAATGATGAATTTTAAAAAACAAAAAATGAACTTTTAACAAAGTAGTTTAACTGTTAACCAAATAAGATTAATTTTCTGTCAAAAAAGAAGAATTTTCAACAAATGACATCAACTTTCAAGAAAATAGTTGCATTTTCAGCCAAGAAATATGAATTCTAAACGACAAATGTAATTGTTGATATTCCTAAACTTTTGAAAAATCTTTTAAAATTAAAAAAATTGCCTAAAAATCTTCCAGATTTTCTTAGACATTTTTAGAAATCTTTTGAAATTGTTTGAATCTTTTGAAATTTTCTTTAAAAATTAATTTTTCAAAATCAAAACCATTTAAAATTTTCCCAGGAATTTTAAGAAAAGTTGTTTATTTTCTTGAAACCTTTAAAAATTCTTGAAAAGCTTTGAATTTTTTATTCAAAATCTTTAAAAATAAAAATTTTATCAAAAATGTTTACTACTTTCCGAAATCTTAAAAAATCTACATTTTTCGAAGTTTTAAGCTATTTTCAAATCTTCTAAATATCTCTTAAACTTACTCGAATATTTTCTGACATTTTTTAATCTTGCAAAATTGAGAAATTTTGCTTTAAAGTCTTTTACATTCTTTTTTGACATTTCTGGAGAACATTTTAAATATTTTGATTTAAATTATTTACGAATCTTTTCAAAACTTATGAAACTTCTATATATCTTTTGAAATAATTCAATTTTCATAACAAATGTTTATATCTCAAAATTAACAAAAAATGCCTCAGAATATTCCAGATTTTCTTCCACAATTTTAGAAATATTTTTGAATCTTTTGCAATTATCTTCAAAAATTAATTTTTCAAAATGAAAACCATTTTTAATTTTCCCAGGAATTTTAAGAAAAGTCGTTTATTTTCTTGAACCCTTTCAAAACTCTTAAAAAGCTTCGAAGTTTTTATTCAAAACTTTCAAGAATTCACATTTTGTTTGAAAATTTGTTTAATCTTTTCAAACTTTAGATTATTTTTGCATGTTTTGAAACTTTCTAAATATTTCTTAAACTCACTTATTTTTTTCAGAATTTTAGTATATCATTTGGAACCTTTTTCAATTTTCTCTTCAAATTAATTTTCCTGCCAAAATTGTTGACATTTTTGACATTTTGGGAAATCATTATCAATATTTTGATTTAAATTATTCACGAATCTTTTCTAAACTTATGAAACTTCAATATATCTTGAAATAATTCAGTTTAACAAAAGAATTAAAATCCTGCAAAACAAAAAGTCTTGAAATCTTCCAGATTTCTTTTCGAGATGTTTTCAAATCTTCAAAACTTAAAATTAATCTTCTAAACTAAAACCTAAATCATTTTAAATTTTCGCCTAAAACTTATTGCCGGACTGACCCGACTATGCTCAACCAAAAAGATGAATTTGTACCAAAAAAGGCGAATTTTCAACTAAAATAGATCATTTTTAAACAAAAATGGAAGTTACATTTTTGGTAAAAAAAAAATTATTTTTCAGCCGAAAAACATGTGAACAAAACAATTAAATTTTCAACTGGAAAATTCAAATTTTCAGTAAAAAAATAAATTTATAACCGAAGAAAAAACGAATTTTCAACAAAATAGTCCATTTTTCGACCAAAGGGATAAATTTTCAACTAAAGTGATGAATTTTAAATTAAAATGATGAATCTTCAACAACAACAAAATAATTTTTAACAAAAGAGTTCAACTTTCAACCAAGTAATTACATTTTCATTATAAAAAAGGTAAATTTTGGAGTAACAATGTAGTAGTTGATATTTCAACCAAAAAATATTTTAATTTTTAATCAAAAACAGTTGAATTCAAAACCAAAAAGTCGACTTTTCAACATGAGTTCAATTTTCAAATAAGAAAGTTTTTTCAGTCAAGAGAAAGAAAAAATTGCAAAAAAATGGTAGAATTTTTAAGCAAAATGATGAATTCTCAACCAAGGACATTAATTTTCTACTAAAAATAATTAATTTTCTAGTAAAAAGAACGAATTTTCAACTAAAAACGATCAATTTTCAACCAAAAACAGAATAGTTAAATTTTCAGTTAAAAAAATTAATTTCAACAAAAGAAAAACGAATTATTGATGAAATAGTTAAATACAGTAACATTAGGCCACTTTTACAAATAAAGAATCATTGTTATTTAATTTTATATTGAAATAAAAAAAGAATCCCTGACTTTGAGAAAAATTTCCTGAAATTTCCAGGTTTTTCCAAGTATATAAAAATCCCTAACAGTTCCAGGGAATGCATGGAATAAAAATTTAAATAATAAATTAATCTTTTTTTCATTGTATTAATTGAATTCAAATATTTATAAGTTTCTGAAAGAGTAATTAACTTTACCTTTTACTAGAATTCTATAAGACTGCTTCGAATTGATGGATCCTCTGAACTCGAAGTACTTTCTGGTTGATTGTCAGGGTCCTTCAGTGCGCCATACTAAATCTTTTAGTACAAGGAATAAAGTAAGTGGAGTTATAAAAGCTTTACAATTTTCATTGTCTTAAAGCTTCCAGTAATTTTAAATTAGTATCAAATTATAGGAATAAAAAATGAAGAGAAGATTAAAAAAGTAACTTAATATAAATAGATTAATTCAAAATGTCGACAAAAATAATCGTACTTTTTAAACGTACCTATTATTTATTCAAATATTTTATAATTAAAGAGTTCAAATGCAATAAATTAGAAAAAATTCAAATAGCTTCAAATTTACACTTGATGACTTTTTCGCCAAGTGTTTCGCATAGGATAAATTATTCCTCATATACTGAATAAGAAAGAGTTTATTCTAATTTTTGGAACTACACTAAGATAGTGAAATATTAGCACTTTAAAAACCGAATACAAAATTAGTATTTTAAAAGCTTCATCAACTGAAGAACGATGTAATGTTACCTTTAAAAAGTTTACAATAATTCGACGACAAAGAAAGTTACAAATATCAAAAAGATAATTAAATATTAGCAGTTTAAAACCCGAACACATAGCTAGAGTATTATAAAAGCTTCATCAAACGATGAACGATGTGACATTACGTTTGAAAAGTTTACATAATTCGACCAAAAAAACAGTTACAATGTGAAAAAATGTTTTTCCAGTAAAAGTACAATGATGGACTTGTTTCCTTACTTTCAACAAATTTTGAATAGTTTGACGAAAACAATTCAAGATAAACCATAAAAGATCTATTAAAAAATTCTCGTATCTTAAAGCACAGCATAAAATACTTTTTAAAAGCGTTATAAAAAACAGAGTAATGAACATTAAGGAACCTCAGGTATAAATAGTATAAATTATCATTATAAAACACGTTTCAACGTAGAGAAGTTGCACTCGGTTTATGTTGATAAATACAAAATTAATCCAAAAAATCTATTTCGTTCAAGAAAAATTCACAAAACACATGGTAATTTTTTTCTTTTTAAATCAATATGAAAAATTGTAGTGGTCATTTACCACACTGTAAGATTATAAACAAGCATATAAATCTCTTTTTTAATTCAAAATAAACTACTTTTAATCTTTTTAATCTTTTGAATCAAAGACGAAAATTTATTTCTAAATTATTGTAAAATTTATGTGATGCGACTGTCCGCCGTTGTTGCGAACGTATTGAATTTAATTTTCATCCTATAAAAAGTGGATGTTATAAAAAAATGGATTGTTCTAATCGAGCACAATCAGTAATCTCTACGTTGCAAACGATTTTTTGTTAAGACGCTTATCCTAGTCACTAGTAGATCTTAAAATCTACGGCTCCAGGGGAAATCCGCTCATTTGCCAAGGGTGCACTATCGGATTTTGAGACATCAAAGTGTTCAGGGGATTGCAGCACTGATTTTGGCAAAGATTGTTGACCGGTTGATAAATGTAAGGTGGAGGTGGAACTGGAATTGGATCCACTGTAGATAAAAACACTGGAAAATAAAATATTTCTAAGTTCAAATTGGTCGATTCTAAATTTGATATTTTTAATTAAATTTTTAAATGCTCAGAGGTTCACAAAGAATTTCAAATCAAATATTTCAATATGAAATTATTGAATTTTCAATGCCTTAGTTGAAATGATGAATAAAACGCATCAAAAAATTTTGACATGCATGGGTAATTTAATACAATTTCGAGGTCTTAATTACCTGCGTAGATTTAGTTAACATCACAGCTGTTATTTCTTATAAACATATATTTGGTTAATTATTTTTGGTATTCTATCTAATTGGTAAATTATTCTTCGATAAAATTTTCAATTTCTTTGGTATTAGCGATTAATTAATAATAATCAATAATCTTTAAAAAATCTTTTATTATGACAGTTTAATTATATAATATGCGTTTAAAAAGTGGGTATTTAGTTAATGTAAAATATACGTACTGTTAAGATAAATAATAACATAATAGTTTTTTGTAATCATTCTTCAATAATTAAACAATAATTATTCGCTAATACCAAAGAAATTAAAAATTATATCTAATAATTATTTAACAATTAGAATACCAAGAAAAATTAGGCAAATATATTTTTATAAAACAACTGTGAGGTCAAGTAAATCCACGCAGATAATTAAACATCGAAATTGTATTATATTTCCCATGTCTAAACAAATTTCAGAATAAATAACTATACCATCTAATCGTTTATCGAGTGCGTTTATCCCATGCGAATCCTCTCTTACGAAAAAATAATATAGAAAATTCATTACAGGTCTATAATTATCTTCCCATAATCAATTTCTTATCATTTTTTCGCCAATCTATAGAAATTGTAAGGAATTTAAGAAAATATCCGCAAGTTTTAACATATTTCATCAGATTTCATTAAAATTCCAGGGGATTTTAATGATTTCCAAACATATCAGGCAATTTTAAGGGTTTCTAAAAGATTTAAACTAATTTCGAGGGACATCAATGAATTTCAAGGCTTTTAGAAGGATTTTAGGGGATTTACAAAGATTTCAACTAATTAAAAAAAAAATTCGGTCGGTTTTCAAGAGATTTAAAAACATTTTCACGGATTGCAAGGAATTTCGAAACATTTCAAGAGATTTTAGAAGATTTCCGAACATTTCCGGATTATTTCAGGAATTCCAAAGGATTTCAAAGAACTTTTAAGATTTCCAAAGATTTCAAGATATTTCTAGTGAACTTTGGAAAACAAATGAAATTTCATGGGATTTTAAGGAATTTCAAAGAATTTCACAAGATTTAAAAGACTTTGAAAAATCTCCAAGGATTTCACGGGATTTAATAGATTTCTGGGGATTTAAACGGTTTTTTAGAGAACGTTAATGAATAAGTTTATTTTAATTTATATTCAAGGGATTTAAAATGATTTATATCTACTTTTCGCAGTGGATTTTTACGTTTTTCAAAGATTTCAAAGAATTGTGTAGGATTTCCAAAGATTTCAAGGAATTTTAAAAGGATTTAAAGGATAATTACCCTTTCTTTTTTCTTCAGTTGAAAATTCAAATATATTTGGTTGAAATGTTTCTATATTGTTTAAACTTTGTCTTTTGTGGTCGAAAATTAATCTTCTTGATGACTAATTCACCTTTTTGGTTGAAAATTCATGTATTTTATTAAAAAGTATTATTTTTTGGTAGAAAATTAATCTTTTTGGTTCAAAATTAATTATTTTTTTTGGCTTTAAAATTAGTTTTTTTTTTATTGAAAACTTATTTTTGAACTATAAATTGAACATCAATCTTCTTCAGTTGAAAATTCAACTATTTGTTTGACAATTTCTGTATTTTGTTGAAACTTTGTCTTTTTTGGTAGAACAACAATCTTCTTGGTGACTAATTCACCTTTTTGCTGGAAAATTCAACTATTAGGTTAAAAATTCCATTAAAAATTAGAACATTTGGTTCAAACTTCATGTATTTTGTTGAAATTATATTTTTTAGCAGAAAATTAATCTTTTTGGTTGAAAATTCATTTGTTTGATTGAAAATTTAATTATTTCGTTGAAAATTTGTTTTATTTGCTTAAAGGATTATTTCTTTAACTGAACATTAAACTATTCTAGTTTTTGTTGAACATATTTTTTTCAGTTGACAATTCATCTATTTTGCTGAAAATTTGTCTATTTTTGGTAGAAAATTATCCATTTTGGTTGAAAATCCCATTAAAAATTAAAATATTTGATTGCAAATTCTTGTACTTTGTTAAAATTATTCTTTCTGGGCAGAAACTTAATCTATTTGGTTGAAAATTCATTTCTCAGGTTGAAAATTAGTTTTTTTATTGAAAATTAATTTTTGGTAGGAAATTCATCTTCTGGGCTGATAATTTAACTATTTGGCTATAAATTTATTTATTTTTTATTGAAGATGCATAATTTTAGTTAAAAGTTTATTTCTTTGGTTAAAAAATTAAGAAATTTCGTCGAAAATTCGTTTTTTTTTTGTGTTGAAAATTAATTTTTTTACTAAAAATGTAGCTATTTCATTTTCACTAGAAAACTGATTTTCTTCAGTTGAAAATTCACTTATTTTGTTGAAAACTCGTATTTTTTAGTCAAAAATGCAATTATTTTGATAGAAAATGCATATTTTTGTGTTTTACATTCCACTTTTTTCAAAAATTCTTACTTGCAAAAAAAACGATATTAAAATATACTTACAGTCTGATGGGCTCAATTTATGGTAAACAGTTCGAGCTGCCACAGTCACTGCTTTCTGGCTTGTGGGCCACGCGTCACCAAAGTAATCAAAGACTATTTGGTTATTTTTTATGATTGCTATCTGTAAAATAAATTTAAAATTTAAGAAGCGAATCTCTTAACTGGAGCTAAAGTTCGAAATCTGTTTTTTTTTGTTTCTAATTAATACTAACCCTGCAGACGAATCCTGAAGTAGCTTCAGTTGTTTCCATATGGCATTGTGCCTGGAATTTCTCCGCAACAAACTTTTGTAAAATTAGGGGGTAGTTCAGTTTTGGTAGATCGGATCCCTCGATTCTAGGGCTTGATTTATTCGATCCTTTATACATATTTCTTCGGCTAGAAGATTTTTCACTTGCAGGACTTTTTTCCATTTTTCCTCTAGAAGCTGCTGCTGCTTCGTCAATGTTTCTCTGTCGCTCGACGTTCTTCACGGCTCCAATCGGCTTCGCCCAGCGAATCTCCCATCCTTCGCGATCAGCAAGCCCACCAGGCTCTAAAGAAATGTTATGAATTTGTTATTAAATGAATGCTTATTGTCGCATAAACCGCCAGGGATATTAGCGGCTGTTTTTAGGGTTTATTATAAACTTTAGGGTATCTATGGGATACAAGACGTTAATTACTCTTGCAATTTGGTGTACACGATCTCTGTAATCTTATGTAATCCCATACAATCTTTTACAATGCCTGGTAATTCCGCCTTACGAAAAAATATTACAGGAAAATCAGTATAACAATGATTTTCCTTTAATGAATTTCTGATACTTTTACCGCGATTCTAGAAATATCATTAACGGAAATAGTTATAAGAAAGTCGTAATAAGAAAATCAGGATAGAAATTATGAATTTTATAATATTGAAAGAGTTGAAGCAAAAAATGGAGAAAGGACAAACGAATTATTTATTTAACGTCGGACTTCGACCAATTTTAAAGAATTTCAATGAATTCCAGAGAATTTCCATGGATTTTAAGCGATTTAGTCAGATTTCATACAAACTTCATGGCATTTTAAAGATTTCCAACATATCAGGAGGGACTTCCACGAACTAAAGGGTTTCAAAATGACTTTACGGATTTTTCGAATATTTCAACTAATTTAAAAAGATTTCATTGGGTTTCAAGAGATTAAACACAAGGGATTTCAATAAATTTTGTAGGAGTTCCAAAAATTTCAAGACATTTCACTAGAATGAAGAATTTTGAAGAGTTATAGGGATTTAAGCAGGTTTCTCAAAAGAACTTAAATGAATAAGTTTAATTTAATTTCAATTCCAGAGAATTTAATAAAAAAGGTAGGGAATTCGAAAGATTTTCAAACTTATCAGGTTTTAAAAGGCATTGCAAAGTACTTCAAAAATTTCGAGGAACTTCCACGGATTGTACGGCTTTCAGAATGATCTTACGGATTTTCGAAATATTTCAACTAATTTTAAAAGATTTCATTGGTTTTCAAGAGATTTAAATATATTTCCACGGATTTCAAGAGATGAAAAAAATTTCAAGAGATTTCGAAAAATTTGGCAGGAGTTCTAAAGATTTCAAGATATTTCTGGTGAACTTTGGAAAATAAACTAAATTAAATTTGACGGGATTATTAGCGATTTCAAAAATTTCAAAAATTTCTAAGGATTTAAACGGTTTTTTTTTCTTTTTTCCAAGAATAAATTCAATTTTATTTCAAGGGATTTCCACAGATTTCAAAAATTTTAAAGGATAAGAAAGAATTAAAAGAATGTTAAATATTTTATTTAAAACTACTAAACATTCTAAATATCTTTTAAAATTATTCGAACTTTTCCTAAAATTGAAAAAAAAATTCTGCACAACTTTGTAAATATCATTTAAAATTATTCGTATTTTTCCTCAAATTAAAAAAACGGCATAATTAAAAAAGTTGCCGTTAAATCTTCCGGATTATTTTTTGACAATTTTTGAAATCTTTTTAAATATTCTCTTGAACTTAATTTTTTAAAATAAAACCCCAATTTAAAATTTTCCAGAAGTCTCAAGAAAATTCTTAAGAAGTTTCTAAAATTTTTGTTCAACATTTTCAAAAATCTAGGTTTTAGATTTTTTCTTAATCTTTTCAAGTTTGCAGGGATCACAGCGCAAAAGGAGCTCAAAAAAAGGGGAAATGAAGTAATTTTCTCACGAAAACAAAATTTATATACTTAGGTCGTTGGAAATCCATTCACAGTGATATAAAAAAGTCATATTTCATTCCAAGATTTGTCATATCTTCTTTACCATAATTAAAACTTTCAATGTAAATTTAAAACTACACTCTTCAGTAGAGCGAAGTAAAAATGCTAAAATTAATCGAATCGTTTCAGCTGGAGGTAGCAATTTGTGGGTCGACATCCAAAACAAGTGAAGAAAAAAAAATTGAAATCGGTTAATATCTTCTGTTCTCTTTTTTATATTTAGAATTAAAAAATTTTTAAATTCAAAGATAAATTTTTTCTTATTTAGGATTGTTTGAAAATGTACAAAAACATGTTTTTTGGATTAATTCGAATCTGAAATTTCTTCAGCTTGAACCAAAGAAACAAGTTATTATTTTTTATTCATCGGAAACATTGTTTTTTTAGTGTTTATAATGTTCCAATATCGCAAAAAAAAAATGATGGAATCCCAAAAATACTAAATCACGACAAAAGTTTTTTCCAAAACAGCAAAATGATTCAGGTTCGAAATATTCAACATTTTTTTAAATGTGTGCATATGACTCAATACAAAAGCCATCTTTTTGCAC